>CAJHQP010010667.1:0-17842 GCA_905132765.1 Moricandia arvensis
TTACCTACTCACTCGATATCATTTCTTTTCGTATTTTCCTACAATCTCAGCACGTCGATAATAGGACTAAGTAAATTATCAACCAAAGAGCTAGAAGATAGTAATGATCATATATATTAATTACTACACGAATGTAAATCATATCATTGAGTCGATCGATCACGTACATCTTATTTGTAATGAAGTGCTTAATCACACCAATCTCAAAACAAGTAACTATCACATGGATAGGCAGATCCTTTTGAGGTACATTAAGAAACATTGATTGACATATTTGATCATTAATATGATTTATCACAAAATTATAATCAATGTATATCGTATTATACATTTTTATGAGGTTAATTTGTTACTTTTAGGTTAAGCAAATTGATGAGAGCAAAGAAAATATCAGAAATTTCGTGGTATTAAATTTACTATATTCAGCTGTAAATCAACATATACAAATATTTTATATTTGGTTTGCTCTACATAAAGTTGTTCGATTTGTTTGGATCGAGTAGAAACCAAAATACTAGCATATATTTTGACAAACCCTAATCAGTGATCATAATTTGTGTCTATTTGTCTTTTCCATGCATGGGACTATATATCGCAATCTAACAGATTATCAAATAATCATATTCTGCCCATGAGGATGGTATATAATAAGGAAAAATATGCATTTTCAAAGGGGTTATATCGTGTTAAAACCGGTCCAAACCGCGCATTATACATTAGCAGTTTTATATTGAATAGTACGATCGAATTACTTGCAATACGTAACCACTGCACCACTCTCGGGTAAGAAAAAAAACGCAGATACATGGAACATACATCAAACGTAGACGCGTCCACTAACCGCGATTCAAACACGGACTTGGTCGAGCTTAAGGAAATGATCGGAGGCGTCGACGCACCTGACCATGTCCCTTCCAAAGTCAACATAAAGGTGCCGCGTAAGGATACAGACTTTGTTGTTTAACTACGTTTTTAAAATGTTAATCAAACTTACGTGATTAATTATTAACCTAATTAATGTCTCTCGTTATTAACCAACCAAACCTGCAAGCCTAGACCACGAAACGACAGAGAACCCCCTTAAACACATTGACTAGACAACGTCCAATTATTAATTACGTTGAACTATTGGCTATGCCTTAATCATATTGATTCTCTAACTTCTTAAGTTTGTTGACCCACACCAGTATTTACTTATTTACCAACTGCCGTTATAATATATTTTTTAGGGTGTTTTTCAAAACAACCTAAAAATTCAAGTCAAACCTAAAACCAACATTTTTTTTGTTAATATTCATCATTGAATTTTCCATAATACCCCTAAGTTTTTGAATTATTTACAAATTTGTCATTATTATTTATTTATTTATTAATTTCAAAAATACAAAAAACCAAATACACCCTAAACATTTCTTCTTAATTACAACTATACCATCATCATCAATATTTTCAACCACCATGAACCACCATTTTTTGATCTCTTAAAGCTCTAGAATTGAATTTTCAACCACTTTTTTCTCATTCTAAACAAGCAAATCTTCATTTCCTCTCATTTTCTCTACATTTCCCATCTAAAATCTCTTTTAACCTTCATTTTCATAATCATTAAACTTTCATAATTTCGTGTTTTTTCACTTGTGAATAGTCAAAAATGTTTCATTTTGGTCATTATTGGAGTTTGGACGGTTGAAAAAGCTGGAAACGAGCTTTACACTGCAAAAAAATAATTATTTTCATGGTTTAAAGTCGTTTCTTCAGATCTGTGTCGCGATAATAGACTGTTTTATATGTCTACGGCCCTTATGTAGACGTACAATGCAGTCTATTTGTCAACGCACATGTTAGTTTTGCAATTGACTAAAGACTACCCGTGAAGTCTATTTTTTTTATTTTGGTCAAATGCAAAACTGACTCGTCGGATTTGAGAGTAGACTTCTTGCGAAGTCTGCAAAGCTGTAACGTTCATTTTCAATCTACCCCCTAAAAAAGTCAAACATAGTCAATTGCAAAACTAACCTCATCCAAAAAAATTAAAACATGTAGACTGTATATTTAGTCTACCTCTAAAAGTCAAATCCTGGAAAATTCTAATCAATAGCGAAAACTAACATTTTTGAAGTTGTAGACTGAAAACGAAGTTTTGCTTATATAAAAATCACAACTTTTTTTCAACTATAAAAAGTAAACCGTAAAATGGTCAATTGCATAAAACTAACCCAAAAGTAGACCTATCTGACCGTCTACAGATGTAAACTGAAAAGAAAGTCTACCACTTTGTAGACTGAACATAGAGTCTATTTCAAAATATAAATTAAAAGTTAATTTGTGTACTATGCATTAAAATTTTCACATTTTTTTTCGTTTGAAAGTGTGTAATAGTTAATCCTAATGGGTTTGAGTGATTTTGGATAGAAGAACTGTTGTAATTATGAAAGTATAATACTTTTAATTTTGCTATATTGCTAGGATAAACAATTGTAGACATATTAGTAGTCTACGTTAATTGTCACAGTGCAAACAACCGGGTCACATCCAGACTGTCCAGGTTAAACCAGTGTTGTCTTACTGCTTTGGGATGTTGTCTTATGTATTATCTCTTATGTGTTGAATTGATCAATTGTATTATTGCTTTGGATGGTGTCTTATTGCTTTGGATGTTGTCTTATGTCTTATGTATTTAGCTTATCAGTTGTATTGTCGCTTTGGATGTGTCTTATTTGATGAACTTTTGTTGAAATCGTAGGTCTTAATTTTTTTATTACTTTGAGTTCTAATGTTAATTTATGGTCGTGCAGACCAACATGTTAGTCTTTTGAACAGAAAGTAGATTTCTTTTTAAGTCTCTTATGGATGAAGACTAATATGTAAATCTCTGGATTGTATTTGAATTGTACTTTTAGTCGAATATGAAATAAAATCTCTGAAAGAAGAGTACTATACTGATACAAAGGATGATATTTTGATAGATAGTCGAGTACCAGACTTCTGTAAAAGGTCTTTTGTAAAAGAAGACTAATACTTAAGTCAGCTGCAAGCAAATTACATAAGTTTGTTACAACCATATGTCTGGTACAAAATCATGATACAACCGTCTGTTACTCAAAGTTCTTGAGCTCCTCCCTAGAGTATACAACCTCGATAGGAAATCAAGCTTATCCATTTTGTAACATGTACCAAGAAGACACAAACAAAGAATTATACAAGTGCATTCTAACACGAGAAGTCTACAATTTAAATGAAAGCCTACACGAGAAGCCTAGTAAATTCAAACATCAGTGTATTACAAATTCAAAACATCAGTTTACATGAGAAGTCTACAAATTCAAAATATCAGTCTACAAATTCAAAACATCAGTCTACAAATTCAAAACTTCAGTCTACAAATTCGAAAATTCATACTACACTTCAAAATGAAGTAGACTCACCAGAAGCAGAGAAATGGATTAGAGAGGATGCAATGCTCCGTTAGAGAAATGGATCTAAGACTGGCCGACCTCAGATCTGAATCAAAAGAAACTAAAAAGTTAGTAAACAAGGATGAGCTTGTTAGGGTTATTAGTTTAAACGAGAGATAGAGATGACAGAGAGACGTACGTCGAAAGATGAAGCACAGTCCCTTGCTGGCTAGGACAGAGAGATGAAGTAGAAGCCATGATACTGACCCGGAAGCAGAGATTTGGACGAGAAGCACCGTTCCTTAGAAGTCGCCCGGCGCAGATCTGAAAAGAGAAAAAGGTAAAGGTGGTCACTTTTTTATCAACAGAGAGGTAAAGCAGAGACATTTAACTTACCAGAGCGATGGAGCAGACAGAGACGAAGCGGATGGGAAACCGGGTGGACCGAGTTCGCCCGAAAATCTCGCCAGAATCGCCTAGAGAGAGATACGGCGAAGATAAGTTTTTTTTACCTGAAAGCTTGAGAAATCGTATTTATATACTAGGTTAAATTGTGTGTAGACTGAAAGAAAAGGTCTACATATATGTAGACTTTATAATATGTCTACGAGCCCCTTAACCACAAATCTCAAGCCGTAAATATTTTATTTGATCATCAAATTATATTGGTTAAATCCGGTTAGACTAAATTGTGTGTAGACTGAAAAAAAGGTCTACATATATGTAGACTTTATAATATGTCTACGAACCCTTAACCACAAATCTCAAACCGTAAATGTTTTATTGATCATCAAATTATATTGGTTAAATCCGGTTAGGTTAAATTGTGTGTAGACTGAAAAAAAAAAGTCTACATATATGTAGACTTTATAATATGTCTACGAACCCCTTAACCACAAATCTCAAACCCTAAATGTTCCTTAAAATGTTTAATTATATAAAATTTTATTTTTTTTACTTCATATTATCCATTATATTAATGATTAGTTAAAAATATTACAACAATTATTTTTATACATTTTTAAAATTAAATTATTAGATAAAATTATGGTATGAGACTACATAACAAGTCTACCGAATGAATAGACTTCGTACGATGTCTATATATATGTAGACTTCTTTCTGTTACGTGTAGACTAACAAAAGATAGAAACGTAAAATATACTTTTGTTTTTTTGTTTGGTCATAAGGGTTAAATAGTACTTTTATCACCCTTTTAGGTTGGTTTTGCATTTGATTGAAATTATGGTAACACTTATAGGTTTAAATTGAAATTTTATGTTGTTTTTAGCAATTCCCCTATTTTTACTAATGAAAGTTTGGAAAATTGTTCGGCTACAACTAACCAAACGGTAATTACTTTAGTACCATAATTAAGTTGGTTACTCAAATATAATTGTATTAGCTATATCACTATTATATTCTATGAATAAGAATACATCATCCCAGTTCATTATTTTATAGCGTACGTATCATATTTTGTTAATGTCTATCGACGTCGGCAAATATGTCGTTAAGTTAAATGATAACCAAAATCTCTTCCACACTTGCAATACAAATTGTTTTAAATTACAATCCATTTTTCTTTGTTGGATTGTCCTTATTTGATTTTCACACGCTTGTCGTTTGGGCCTGCTTTGAAATTTACAAATTAATCTTTTCGCTAGGTGTTCATGTTATCATTTTAAATATATATATATATATATATTGGCTAAAGGTATAAACAATATTAAATACTTTAACTTTTAATAGTGAGTGCTCGAATGAAAAATCCACTTTACAAATATTAGTATAAATTATCATTTTTCAAAAAGATATATTTTTTACCAATTTAAATATAAATTAATTTATAAAAGATATCTATGAAAATATAATTATTTATTATAAATATAAATAATATTAACCATTTTAAATTTTAACGTGAGAAATAGAATACGGAAAATCACTTCACAATAACAATACAGATAGATATGAAGATGTAGTATATATATATACAAAGAATAAACAAAGCATCATCATCATATTTAATTTGGAAATATTTTGGTAAGAAGATAAAGATTAGTCAGCTAATTTCTTTTTACCCAAATTGTGAGTCACTTTTTTAAATGACAAAAGAATTGGATAGCTAGACCCGTCTACCAAAACTATTATTTTAAAAAAATATATTTTAAATAATATTGATGTAATAAATGTTTGAAGATGTGATAATAGCTGTTTTTTAAAAAATATGGGGGTGATTAATAAGCCTGATACACACGTCAACAAAATTAACATAAACTAACTAAAAGGGGGTATGTTAGAGCGGCCGTTTTTTTATATAAACAAGACAAGCTATTGGAGGTTGAACACAGCGCTTTTTTTGTCTCATCTCCTTCTCCTTCTCCTTCTCTTTCTCTCACAAATCTTTTCAGGCACAACTAATAAACACTTATAAGCATAACTACTAAAACTCCCGATCAGTAAAACTACCATAGATTCTTGGGCTCTTCTCTTTTACAGATTCCGATCTGTTATAGTTGTTTCAAATCTCTTTTCTTTTATATAAATCTTCTCTTTCTTTATCTGGAAAATTAGGGTTCTTTTGTGAAAATACTTAGCTAAAAATGGGAGTTGAAAAAATGGTATGTTTGGTTTCTCGCACTGGTCGTCAGTTTCAGAGATACAACAAAGGTCGTCGTCAAGTCGTCGGGTATGTTCACTGCCGTAACAACATTAAAAAAGAAACAATTACTTTTTGGATTTTTTTTTCTGAGTTTCTGTATATGGAAACTATTGCAGATGTATTCCGTACAGATTCAAGTTATCAAGCGATGGTAAAATTAGTGACGAGGTAGAAGTTCTTGTTATCTCTTCTCAAAAAGGTCACGCCATGATGTTCCCTAAGGTATAAACTTTTATTCAAAAGAAAAAAAAAACTGATTTTTTTTAAAGTTTGATGATTTTGGTATTTTAAAGGTTTAAATTTTTTTTAGTTATTAACTGTGTTTGCCAATAATTAATTAATACTTTCAGGGTGGTTGGGAGCTTGATGAATCTGTAGAAGAAGCTGCATCAAGAGAATCTCTTGAAGAAGCTGGAGTTCTTGGCAACGTTGAGGTATTTTTAAAATCAAAGTCTTGTTTTCTTTTTTATTTATTTGATATTATTGTTCTTTCTTTTTAATTAGTTTTTGTTTTGTTTTCTTGTGTTTTAATTTTGGTAGCATCAACTAGGAAAATGGGATTTTTTGAGCAAAAGCAGAGGAACATACTATGAAGGACTTATGTTCCCTATGCTTGTTACAGAACAGCTTGAGCTTTGGCCTGAACAACATGCTCGGCAAAGAATCTGGGTCAGTAGCTAAACATTTTTTAATCATATCGATAAATTTAAATATTGGTTGCATTCTCTAACGATTTTTTTGTTAATTTTTCAGATGAACGTAGTAGACGCCAGAGAAGCCTGTAGAGATTGGTGGATGAAAGAAGCATTAGATGTTTTGGTTGCAAGACGCTCGTCACCAATGAATCAACCAAAGGAAGAGAAGACTCTTTCCATATCTATTGAAACAATGTGCTGATGACTGCTGATTGTGATGGGAGTTTTTGGACTAGTGTGTCTCTGTAGATACAATTAGATGGGTTTCAATTAGTATGAGTCACCTGAAGATCAAAGCAGATGCAGAGCCAGAAACACACAAATTATGAGTAGATTTTTAGGTTTAATATGGAGCAAGAAAATTATCATGTGATTTAAGAGGTCTTGGATGTGGTGTTTATAATGTTTCTGCAAGATTTGATGAAAGGGTACAAACCTAAACCAAGAGTGCAAGCAAAACTGCACAACTGTGTTTTCCTCTGTTTATGTTTTCCATCCCTCTTTGAATTTGCAATGGAGACACTTGATTTCATGATGATTTTGTGTGTTTGAGATATATTTAATAATACAAGTGGATTATACGTGTCATGGTGTGATTGCTTACATGAAAATGCAACAATAAATTACTCCAATCATAAGCTATCTTGATATAATATGTAACGGAAAATTGTCTTTTTCCAAATTTATTTAAAAAAAAAAATCAAAAGGTTGATGAGTCATTTATCAAAATTGGCTTTATCTTTTAGAAAATTGTTGGTTCACATTTTTAATAACTTTTTCTTTCTTTCTTTGGGTCCAGCTACGTATCCATTGTCACCAAATAACATCTTAGTCAATAGTTAATTAGATATAATGACAATAACATTATTTGTTAGATTGTTTGTTCTTGTAACAATTGTTTGTTTTTCAACAAAGGTTCATGCTGACATGGAAAAGGACAATATTTAGAAGTCTACTAAAGAACAATTATAATACTGTAGTTTTTGGAAAAATTGGAAGATCCACATCTTTATGCTTTTATTTATATTTTTGTTTACTAATCATTTTCTAATACAAATAACAAGTTGCGATTTTAATAATAAAAAAATGACGTGTGAATCGTTTCCTTTAGTCCAAACCAAATCAGTTAAGAAGCATTTTAAATCCTGTTTCTCAAATCAATTGATCTTATGTGGCTTTGATCAGTTCTTCAGTTTTCGTAGTTTTAATCTAAAATATTAGAGAAAACAACGTATAGAGTTATTCTCTTTTCTTTTATGTTGCTAAAAGAGCAGATAGAACACGAGTACCTTTTTTTGTTCAAAAAAAAACAGAAGACAATTACATTTCATAATTTTTAATACTCATATATATCCATTGATATCCTAATCTCTTGAAATATTAACGTCGTTTTCTGTATTACTGCTTGTAACTTGCTTCTGATAGAAAAAAAATAAGATGAGTTACATGTTTACGTATTTTTGTTAAATAAATCAATTAATATAAAAACATCATCATTCTTAATTTTATTTGACATAAATAGATGACATTTAAATAAACTTTGGGCTTTGTCATGTCCGTATAGAATTTCATTTGGGTGATGCTGTTCGTTTAAATTTGGGCCTCAGTGATAGTTGTCTCTCTTTGCTGTTCATTTACATCTGGTCCTCTCCGGACTCCGGCACCACTGACTACTAGTTTGTAATATTGATGTGGCGCGTAAAACTACTAATTATTTTCTTTGTATTCTGTAAGAACTTTGGGTTTTGCTCATGTAATATGTTTTGGTTTCATCATTAGGGTTTTAGCTTCTAGTTCTACCTAAGCGTTGTAGAGACAGCCATTCAATTTTGAATGATTGATAAAAGTATTATTCATCTTTTTTTAAACTGGTTTTGATTACATTTATAAAAAAAAGGACGCTTTGTCTAAGCAGTTTTGCAGAAAAAAATGGTTGTTGGATATTTTGTCAACTAGATCATAAAGAAAGGAAAAAAATTCATAAAATATTAGAGTAAATTTCGTTTAGGTAAACTTTTTTGCTATCCGCTTTAATATCCAAACAAATTAATTTATTCATTTTAATAAATTCACTATTAACTGTGCTTATTTTTAATACACAAACTATGCTTTTAGACCAAAAATATTAAATTTTAAACAAAATTTGAAAAATTCAAAAATTCAAAAAAAATCGTAAATATTCATAATTCTGATTTTAGTTTTAGGAGTAAAGTAACTAAATTGTGGATAATCTTTTTTTAGTATTGGTTTTAGTTTTAATTTCAAATTTAATTTGGTTCTTGAAGTTTAAAACTAATTTATATTTTATTCAGAATTTATTTTTCTAAATATTAAAAAATTTAGTTATCTTTATTCACAAAACTTAAAATAAAATGAGGAAATTGCTAAAATGACTCAAAACTTGATTTCAAATGCAAAAGTATACCCTAAATTCAATCAAATGCAAAAGTAACCCAAAAAGCTAGTGAAAATACAACAAACTCCTTGTGAGCAAACAAAAAAACTGTATTCAGTTTTACCATTATAACCTTTTCGCCTGAGAAGACTTACAGATAAGTCTTCTCAGAGAAGACTTCCCTATAAGTCTTCTCGTACACTTAATCTTAAAATAATTTAAATTTTTTATAAAAAAATATGTATATGAGGAAAAAATTGAAATCATGTAACTATAAACATTAATAAATGATGTAAATTTAATAATTCTAGAATTGAATTATTTTTAACATAGTTGAGTGAATGTAGATTGAGTCATGATAGTCTTTGGTTTAGGTTGTGGTAGTATATGTGTAGTATTGTTTGTATTTTTAGGGTTAGGTTTTTGAATCTTAATTTTTTTAAAATAATTATTTTTTGACCAATTTGTGTTTACTTTTGTATATATTAATCACATTATAAATTGATTTTAGGTTTAATGAAGTTTTTCTTTTGATGTTTAGTTAGTTATTTGACTATAGGGTTTTGGAAGACTTCGAGAAGACTTCCTGGAAGACTTCCCGCTTAATGCAAAGTCTTTCGGAAGTCTTCCAGAAGTTTTCCAGAAGTCTTCTAGAAGTTTTCTAGAAGTCTTCTCATGTATTAGATTATAGGGTTTTGGAAGACTTCCAGAAGACTTCATAATGCACTAGAAGACTTCCCGCTTAATGCGAAGTCTTCCGCAAGTCATTCACAAGTTATCCGGAAGTCTTCCAAAAGTCTTCTCATGTATTAGATTATAGGGTTTTGGAAGACTTCTAGAAGACTTCATAATTTGGGAAGTCTTCTATATCGAAAATATTTAACCTAATTGGGATTTTTGTCTCCATATATAAAGAAAATTTACACATTCTCTTTCTTCCTCTCAAATGGCTGCAACAAAGTAATGTTCATCACTCTAAAACTCTTCAAACCTCACTATAATCTCTTTAGACTTGAAAACACCTAACTTTATATTTATTTCTCATTTTTCTCTTATGTGTTCTCACTAATTTATCTTGTTTTTGAAGATTTTTCATTACATGGTTCTCATCTTTCACTCCTTTAAAGGTAAATTTATAAATTTTGAATATGTATTTTTGGAGTGTTTTATATGTTAGATGCTAAGAACTTGTATATTCAACTTACTGTAACAAGATTAAATGTATGACCTTTTTTATTCATATTTTGTGTTTGTGATAGTGTTCAATGGTTAAAAGTTTGTCCTTTTCTTTTTGATATGAAGAAGAAGAAGATAACACAACATTTTATATTGGTGAAACTTCTAAAGACATTAACAAGTTTAAAGGTTTGACCTTTTTGATTCATCTTTTATTTTTGATAGTATTCTTTGGTTAAAAATCTGATATTTTCTTTTTGATATGAAGGAGAAGAGCTAATATTTAGAAAGACTTTGGAATACTTGTGGAAGACTTCAGAAGACTTGTGGAAGACTCCTCGAAGACTTTGGAAGACTCCTAGAATACTCATGGAAGACTTCTGAAAGACTTCTGAAAGACTTCTAGAAGACTTCCTGGAAGACTTCCTGGAAGACTTCAAAGACTTATGGAAGACTTATGGAAGACTACAGAAGACTCCTGGAAGATTTCCTGGAAGACTCTGGAAGACTTCGTGGAAGACTTCCTGGAAGACTCCGGAAGACTTCCTGGAAGACCTCCAGAAGACTTCCTGGAAGACCTCCGGAAGACTTCTTGGAAGACTTCCTGGAAGACTTCTGGAAGACCTCCCGGAGACCTCCGGAAGACCTCCGGAAGGCTTCCTGGAAGACCTCCGGAAGACTTCCTGGAAGACCTCAGGAAGACTTCCTGGAAAGACTTCCTGGAAGACTTCTGGAAGACTTCTGGAAGACTTGTGGAAGACTTGTGGAAGACTTGTGGAAGACTTCGAAAGACTCTAGGAAGACTTCCTGGAAGACCTCAGGAAGACTTCCTGGAAGACTTCTGGAAGACTTCCTGAAAGACTTGTGGAAGACTTGTGGAAGACTTCGGAAGACTCTAGGAAGACTTCCTGGAAGACCCCTAGAAGACTTTCTGGAAGTCTTCTATAAGTCTTTTAGAAATCTCTCATGAAGATGTTATTTATCATTTTTGTAATTTTTTGTTATGTATATTTAATAATTATTATGTGTATCTTTATAATTATGAATTATGCTGTCAATTTGAAAAAAAATTAATGATCTTTTAAATATTTTAACCATACTACAAAACCATAAAAGAAAATTAAATTTAATCAAATTTATTACAAACTAAGAGAAAATACTTATCAAGAAAACTTAGTCAAATTCACCGGAAGATCAAACAATACATATATCTCACTAGAAAAGTTAAGTCTTCTCTGAAAAGACTTCTGGAGAAGTCTTCTCGGAAGCGGGAAATTTAAGCGGGAAATAAAAAATTTAGTGGAAAACTTAAATTTTAAGTGAAAATTACCAATTTTAAATTTCCTAAAAATTAAAAGTATATCTTAAGATATATAAGACACATTAAACCACCTAATTTGATATTGTTGAAGTTTACTTTACACTTTTAAAATTTAGAAAATATACATTGAAGTTACTTAACAAATTTTACAAAAAAGAACATAAAAGACTTCCTTGTAAGTCTTCCGTTTAGGTCATTTTTGCAATTGCAAATTTATGAAAGAAAACTTCTTAAAAAGTCTACTCTACAGAAGACATCTTGAGAAGTCTTCCTTTGCAAATATTGGCTTACTTTTGATTTTGAAATTTTTTCGAAAATCTCAGAGAAGACTTCTAGAGAAGTATTCTAAGATAAATGTTAGTTTTGCAATTGACCAAAGTTTGTCAAAAATTTAACTTTTTATAGAAGACTTCTTACGTTCACATGAAGTTTTCTCACTCTCGCAAGAAGTCTTCTTGGGTTACTTTTGCAATTGACTATATTTGACTTTTCCAGAGAAGACTTCTCTCGGAACCAAAGGTTTACCAAAACCAGGAATTAATTTGCGAAGACTTCTCAAGAAGTTCAATAAATAATATTTTTTAGTATTAATTTTCAATTGCAAAAGTAATCACGTAGACTTCTACTGACAATGAGAATACTTCATTAAATAGTAGAAGACTTCCCTAGAAGTCTTCTTAGAGAAGACTTCATAGGAATTCTTTTGTAAAAAGTCAAATTTCTGATAAACTTTGGTCAATTTCAAAAATTAATTTGTTTATCCGAGAAGATTTCTAGGGAAGTCTTCTCGGTTCTCCCTGTTTTTTTTTGTTAACTAAGGAAAGATAGAAGACTGTCTAGGGAAGTCTTCTACAAAAAACACAGAAAAATTCAATTGCAAAACTAACCTATGCATTGACTAGAAGACTTCTAGAGAAGTCTTCTTCACGAACAAATCTGAAAAAAAAATTATTTCATATCTTGAATCCATGAGATGATTTGTTTAACTTCTCGAATCTCATAAAAACTTCACCATGAATTGCTACCAACTCATTAATGACCAAGAATCATGAGTTTTTATGTCTATATGAATCTTACAAAGTTTGAAATCAAAATCTTGAATTTTTTGGTATGAATTTTGAGAGAAAATGAAAGAAATATGGTTTGTGTGAATAACAAAAGAGAAAAGAAGAGAAGAAATCATTTTTGTGCATTAAGAGCTTCAAATTGGTTGTTCATGGTG
Source organism: Moricandia arvensis (assembly GCA_905132765.1). Lineage (NCBI taxonomy): Eukaryota > Viridiplantae > Streptophyta > Magnoliopsida > Brassicales > Brassicaceae > Moricandia > Moricandia arvensis. The sequence continues at coordinate 12,867 of CAJHQP010010667.1, forward strand.
GTTGATGTATTGATGACAAAGGTAATATTGTAAATACTTGAAAATTGTGATGATAGAGGAAAACACTCATTTTAAAAGAAAAAGAAAAAAAAATAATAGCATTTTCGTGAATAACTCGAAAATCTAGGGTGAATAAGGCAAATGAAAGTTCCAAAAAAATGGTGGGTTAGTTTTACATTTAAGTTAAAATTTTAAGTCACTTTTGCAAAACACCCAAATAAAATCTAAATTTTTAAGTTTCGTCTTTGAATTTTAGAGATTTTTATTATGTTTCAAAACTCATCATTATTTTTGATTAAAATAAACATAGTTTGGATATTAAAATGAGCACAATTTAAAGATATATTATTAAAATGAAAAAATAATTAGTTTGAGTATTAAGTCGGGTAATAAAATAATGTAACTATTAAAAAGACATCTTTAAATTAGTTTAATATTTTTATGATTTTTTTCCTAAAGAAATAAAAAAGATATTTGACAAAGAACCAAAGTAAAAGTGGAGATAAAGATAATGTTTTATAAAAATAATCGATAATGTTTTGAGTATTCAATCTTTTTACACCTTTCAGTCTATATAATATCATTTAAAAAATCCCTATAATATATGTTGTTATCATGTTAACTTTACAGTCAATTATAGAGCTTTAGTTTAAAGTATTTTTTTTACTTAACTGTCATTACTAAATATCATTTTACTTATTGAGATTTTGTTAGTTGTTTATTTTTTCTTTTACAAATTTACATTCACATAAATAATAAAAATTAAATACCTATAAATATGAAATATATAGATCCTTATATATTTAACGTAATTTTACTTTTATTTTTCTTTATATTTTCCTCAAAACTACACATCAACTCCACGAGCAGCCAAGTAAGTTATATTTCTTTTTACTTATTAAACTTTAATTAGCTTTTAATTGTTATCCTTACAAATTCACATTCACATAAATAATAAAACTGAATTATCTATAAATATGAAATATATAGATCTTTATGTATATAACATAATGTACTTTTATTTTCCTTTGTATTGTTTTTCCAAAACTACCTAAACAAAAAGTAGTATCAATAAAATTTAAATATCTAATCTATATGTAATTATAATTTCACAAAAACTTCACAATACGAAATAATTTAGGTTTTTTATATGTAAAAATAATTTAATATGATATATTTTGATCAAGTGATTAGAAGAAAATAAACATATTTTAAACTCATAAACGAATCATTTATGTAATATTTTCAAAAAACAATATCTTATGATTAACTTAAAACAAGATAAATAATTCAAACGTGAGACTGAATTGAAAAGAAAATAATATTTTACCATAATTGTTTTGATATATAAATGGCATAAACAAATTAAATATTATTATTATTATTATTATTATTATTATTATTTGCATTTTAACTTACAAGTGAATAAATATTTCACAAAATTTAAGACTGAAAATAAAAATTATTACCGTCATTTGACATCACGAGATTGATAGAATCAAAGTACGTATTTTTTATATCATAACATATTAAAACACTAATTAATCAATGAAACTTTTGAAATCTTAACGGTTCAATTTTGTTTATGCAATTTTAAATGCCTAAGCTCTTTAATATATTTTTTATAAAATTTACAAGACAGAATATATCAAATTTTATAGAATTTTTAAAAATATAATTATAAACCTAAGAAAAGCTAAACTAAACATAATTAAAAATTAATCTTATTTTAGCATAGATAGAACAAAACAAATGGTGACTCAGTTCAAAACAATTGATGTAATCCAACATAACCCAATATTCAATAACTAAGCCAATCCAATAAAATTAATTATAAGTTTTTCAAAACATTATTTTGATGAAAATAAGTTGAATAAACCATGTAATATAAACAATTCTAATCATGCAATTTTAAATTTAATAAAATTGAATTATTTTTCACATAGAAGAGTGAATATAGATTATAAGTCATGATTGTCTATTGGTTAAGATTTAGTAGACTTCTTCAGAAATCTGCTAAACTGTAATAGACTAGCAGATTTCTTAAAAAGTTTATTAAACTATAATGCTCTAGCAGATTTTTTGAGAAATCTTTTACACTGAATTTTTAACCCTAATTAGAAAATTTGTCCTTTAGTATAAATAAAATTTACATAATTTATTTTTCAAATAACTGCAACAAAAATGTAATGTTTTCCATTCTAAAATCTTGAACTTCTCTCTATTCTCTTTCTCAAAAGAGACTAAAATAACTTCTCTCAGTTCTCTTTAAACTTAAAACGACCAAAAAGCCAAATTTATATCTTTTCATCTCTTTGTCTCATGTCTCTTTTACCATTTTATCTTGTTTTACAGGTTTTACATTTCATAGTTTTCATATTCACCTGACTTAAAAGGTAAATCTATAAATTGTAGATATGTCTTTTTATGTGTTAGATTGAATAAAACTATAGATTCAACTTGATATGATGTTTTATTTATTATTTAAGAATACAAGGTCTAAAGGTCTTTTTTGTTTTGAATTCAATTTCAACATTTATGGATATGCAAGTTTCTCAAATCTAAAAACAATATATTGAACTTCAGATTTCCTTAGAAGATTTCATTAGCACGCTATGTAAACTTTCAAAATTGTTAAGATTTTATATTTCGCCAATTATGTTTATGTGTCTTGTGTGTTAAATCCGAATACCAATTATATATTCAATTTAATATGATTTTTCTTATTATTTTGTCTAAAATTATATTTTCATAGTTTATCTTTCTCTCTAAAAAGGTGAATCTTTAAATTTTTAATTAATTTATTTACTGTGTGTGTTAAAACCAAATAAAAATATAATACAAAGCCATTCTTAATATATATGTTTTTTGGTTGTAAAAATTCTAATTTCAAACAATCTATAATATTTCTTTTTGTTTTTATGTATTAGATTCAAATAAATATAATATATATATATATATATATAATATATAATATATATATATATATATATATATATATATATATATATTAAGTTTGTTATAAGTAAAAAAAGTTATTTTAAAAAGTTTTCTCAGTTTGGAACCATTTTCAATATTTGGATATTGAGATTTTTTCAGATTTAATACTATATATCAGATTTCATTAGTTCCCGCTTAGGATTAGAAGACTTTTTCGAAAGGTATACTAAGATATAATTCACTAGTAGACTTCTCGAAAAAATTATTGTATAGAAAATATTCTTGAATATTTTGGACAATGATGTTCTCATCATATTTCACTTTAGCTGTAAGATTTCTACTAAATATTTATCTGATACTAAATCTTTATCTGAACAGAATTATATCATATAAGATAATAGCTAACTAAGAGAATACACTAAACTAACAAAATGGTGATATCCTAGCGATGACGGTTAACTTAAGGCAATGCCTAAACCCATCTATCTTGCGTTCGCTTCTATTTAAAAATAAGTTATTATTTTGCTATTTTAAACTTGAACTAGATTTTAACCTGCACGTCCGTGCGGATATTTTTCTATTTTATAAATGTATTAGATATTATTACAAATATATAATTTTATTTTAGTGTTATATATTATGTAAATCTATAATATTATTATTATATTTCTATTCAATATTATTAATATATAGTGATTTGTTTAAAACATTTTACTTTGTTATTAATTTTATTACTTACTAATATATTTTCAAGTTAGGTACAATAAAATAACCATATGAAATAATCAAATAGAGAACATTTTCATGATATGCTTTTTAATTTTTTTTTACATTTTGCATATAATATATTTTAAATTTTATATATTAATATTATATAAAAGAAAGATATTTAAGATTGTTTCTATTTACATATATCATTTTAGTATTTTACAGGATTTATAAGTAAAAAAACTGTTTTTGTTTAAATAATATAGCCTTATTTTTAGTAAATTTTATACATAGTAGTATCTATCATATTATTTTAGTAAATTTTATTGATATAAGATATTTTTTGGATGTTATGATATTAAGCTTTATTTTTTTTAAATTAAGACTTCAAAAATATTAGTTTGCATTAATTTTAACAACATATATAAATAGTTTTTTTCGTGATGCATTTCAAAAGTTATTCTTTATTATCTATGATTTTATCTTTTGTAAAATTTTCATATTATGATTTGAGTTTAAATAACCTATTATATTTTGTATACAAACATTTTAAACAATATAGTGTTGAGTGTTTCAAAATAAATAAAAAGTTGTAGATATATATATACACATATAAGTTTAACCTATGTTGATACATATATTTTGTATAAAAATATTATATAGTTTACGAATTTTAACCCATTTTAATGATGAGTGATAATTTATTTAAATGAAAATTTAGAAATTTTAAAATTGTTAAATTACCTATTTAATATAATTTCATCATATTTAATTCATGTAACACCGCTATTTTTTATATAATCCAAATATATATTTATAGAATTTATCAAAACAGTATATAATTTTTATTTTCTTTTTATAATAAAATCTTAGTTAACATTGATTTATATAATATTATATTACTAATTACAAAATTATTAATGTGTTATTCTAGAAAGATATTTAAATTTGTAAGTTAGATTTTGTTAGATTTTTTCTCAACAGGTTTTATTATAAAGAAAAAGTAAAATTTAAATTTAGAGTTGGTTTATTATTAATGTAAATAGTTAAATATGTCATATTAACTAATTTTTTAAGTGGTTCTACTATAATTTGTTAGTAGTAGATAAAAATATGATCCTAATTTAATAGATTAGATTTCGATCTAAACAGTTTACATGGTATCCTAGTAACAAACGATTTGATTATCTCTTAACATTAGTTAGTAGACAATCTAAGCTTGGACAAAACAATGTAAACAATGTGGTATTCAATCCACTTTGTAGTATTACATTCATTCATGAGCCGACAAGATCACCCGATGGAACATATAAAAATTAACTCTAAAA
>CAJHQP010010668.1:0-17835 GCA_905132765.1 Moricandia arvensis
CCGGTGGCGTCAAGATGTGATGTCTCGGGCTCGTACGTGCTCTTCCCCACAATCAACGTCTCTCGGTCCATTGTATATCACAGAGAAAGCAGCAAAGGTGGACCTCGACGGCAAGGCTCCTCCTCTGATGATGATGCGACTGCCGGTGATGAAGGACGGTGCTGCGGTGATGATATGCGGCAGCTCCGACGTTGTTAGTCTCTTCCTCCATGCACTAACGTATCAACATCCATAGAAGAATGGGAACTTGGAGGAAGCGAGGAAGGAGATCACGTGTATGGAGGTGGAGAAGAAGAGTACGACAGAGGAGAAGAGTGATCATCAAAGGTGATGATATAGTGACGGCTCCTCCCTATGAAGAGATACCAAGGAAGTAGAGTTTGAATTCTTTAAATACACAGCACATATTGTTTTGTTTAAATTAAAAATTGTAAATAGTTAATAAGATAACAAACTAAACCGATTAAGATAATATAAAACTCTTGGAAATTAACTCGGTTTTAAAAGGAACCGGATCACGGTCGTTACAATTCTCTCCCCCACTTACCGGAATTCGCCCCGAATTCCAGACGGAACCCGAAAAGAACTTCAACGGTATGAAGGAAAAAAGAACACGAGATGAAAAACTAAGAGCACACTTGATTTTTTTCTACTCTAAAATAGAAAGAAGGTAAGAAAACGCTAACAATTAACAGAGGATAACCGGACAGAAGAGTGTCATTGTCTTCCAAAAATTCTTATCCCGAAACATTGAAAATCGCTGAAAACAAAGTCCTTTAAATCACCATCCCGGGTCGGAGCCGGGACAGAACCCCGCTCTTGATACCAATTGTAACACCGTCTCCACCTCTCTTGAGAACGGCGTGCTACTACCGGTACAAAATTAAATTAAACCAATTTATAAAATATCAAATAAAATATTAAAATATTAATAAAATAAAAGCGGATAAATATTTTTTTACATTTAATAACCAGATATTTCATACCGAAAAGTTGTATCAAAACCGAATGAAACCGATATAAATACGATGAATCCCAAGACACCAAACCGTCCCAGATTATCTGACTACTCGTCATCCTTACCTGAAGGGGATGAAAGAGGGGTGAGCAAGAGGGGAGTCACTCAGTGAGGTATGAGATGCTAGACACGCAAACCGCTGACATGAGTATAGAACTCCCACTATGGAAGTTTAGCTCTACATGGAATAAACACGATGTCTAGAGCCATGCAACACAAAACAATCAATGCGATGATAGCGCATAGCTAGTCCATACACCCCGCATTTCTCATAAGGATATACATACTCTGCGTCGCTAGTACAGTATGTCTCTGTACCCCCCCGCCCATAATCAATCTGCGTCAGATGCAAACGTCTCTGCACCATGCACACACCACGCAATCTACATCGATAGTCCGAAACGTCTCCGAACCCCGCCCACCACATCTGCGTCGAGAGCCCAGGCATCCCTGAACCCCCGCCCACCACACATAGTCCCTACTCAATATCTATATATATATTTATATATCATCAATTAACATCACACAATTCAATCACAGTTGAATACTCTAGACCCCTAATTTCCGGTTTACAATGAATTAACTAACTACCAATCACGACTCAAACAAACGGATCATGCTTCGAAATCTAAACTACAATAGGAAGAATTCTACAGCGGTACGAGATTTACGGAATAGACCCTCACCTTAGCTAAAAGATCGGGTCGGGAAATGCTTGGAAACAAATATGTCTCGACTCATAATACTTTAAAAACTGTCGATAATATGGTGGTGTGAGTGACTCGTGATTCCATTAACTCTTCTTACGCCTTCTTTCACGTGATGGCTGAAGATTAACTACACATGCAAATACATGCAAAGGACACATTAAGGGTTGGTGTTACATATGTTACTTGTAGCACAAGAATTAAAGAAAAGACCACTTAACTATCACGGCTTGGAATCACGATCGATGAGGGTGGTTGGTATGATCTCCAGTGATCAAGACAAAACCCTCCCGTGACGTGCCTAGTTTCCACCAATGGATCATGGCTAACGGTATAGATCGGAGCTGTGGTGCTGTGATCCGTGCCGGTGGCGTCAAGATGTGATGTCTCGGGCTCGTACGTCTCTTCCCCACAATCAAGTCCTCTCGGGTCCATTGTATATCACAAGAGAAAGCAGCAAAGGTGGACCTCGACGGCAAGGCCCTCCTCTGATGATGTATGACGACTCCGGTGATGAAGGACCGGTGCCTGCGGTGATGATATGCGGCAGCTCCGACGTTGTTAGTCTCTTCCTCCATGCACTAACGTATCAACATCCATAGAAGAATGGGAACTTGGAGGAAGCGAGGAAGGAGATCACGTGTATGGAGGTGGATAAGAAGAGTACGGCAGAGGAGAAAGAGTGATCATCAAAGGTGATGATAATAGTGACGGCTCCTCCCTATGAAGAGATACCAAGGAAGTAGAGTTTTGAATTCTTTTAAATACACAAGCACATATTGTTTTGTTTAAATTAAAAATTGTAAATAGTTAATAAGAGAACAAACTAAACCGATTGAGATAATATAAAAACTCTTGAAAATTAACTCGGTTTTAAAAGGAACCGGATCACGGTCGTTACAATTCTCCCCCACTTAACCGGAATTTACCCCGAATTCCAGACGGAACCCGAAAAGAACTTCAACGGGTATGAAGGAAAAAAGAACACAAGATGAAAAACTAAGAGCCAAAAAAACTTGATTTTTTTCTACTCTAAAATAGAAAGAAGGTAAGAAAACGCTAATAATTAACCAGAGGATACCGGACAGAAGAGTGTCACTTGTTTTTCTTTCAAAAATTCTTAATCCCGAAACATTGAAAATCGCTGAAAACAAAAGTCCTTTAAATCACCATCCCGGGTCGGAGCCAGGACAGAACCCCGCTCTGATACCAAATTGTAACACCGTCTCCACCTCTCTTGAGAACGGCGTGCTACTACCGGTACAAAAATTAAATTAAACCGATTTATTAAAATATCAAATAAAATATTAAAATATTAAATAAAATAAAAGCGGATAAATATTTCTTTTACTTTTACTAACCAGATATTTCATATCGAAAAGTTGTATCAAAACCGAATGAAAACCGATATAAATACGATGATCCCCAAGACACCAAACCGTCCAGATATCTGACTACTCGTCATCCTTACCTGAAAGGGGATGAAAGAGGGGTGAGCAACAGGGGAGTCACTCAGTGAGGTATGAGATGCTAGACACGCAAACCGCTGACATGAGTAATAGAACTCCCACTATGGAAGTTTAGCTCTAACATGAAAACCGCTGACATGAGTAATAGAACTCCCACTATGGAAGTTAAGCTCTAACATGAACAAACACGATGTCTAGAGCATCACACAAAACAATCAATGCGATGATAGTGAATAGCTAGTCCATACACCCCGCATTTCTTCATAAGGATATATATACTCTGCGTCGCTAGTACAATATGTCTCTGTACCCCCTTCCATAACCAATCTGCGTCAGATGCAAACGTCTCTGCACCACGAAACACACAACAATCTGCGTTGATAGTCCGAACATCTCCGAACCCCCGCCCACCACATCTGCGTCGATAGCCTAGGCATCCCTGAACCCCCGCCCACCACACATAGTGCCTACTCAATATCTATCTATATATATATTTATATATCATCAATTAACATCACACAATCCAATCACAGTTGAATCCTCTAGACCCCTAATTCCGGTTTACAATGAATTAACTAACTACCAATCAACTCAAACAAACGGATCATGCTTCGAAATCTAAACTACAATAGGAAGAATTCTACACCGGTACGGAATTTACGGAATAGACCCTCACCTTAGCTAAAAGATCGGGTCGGGAAATGCTTGGAAACAAATATGTCTCGACTCATAATACTTTAAAAACTTGTCGATAATATTGGTGGTGTTGAGTGACTCGTGATTCCATTAACTCTTCTTACGCCTTCTTTCACGTGATGGCTGAAGATTAACTACACATGCAAATACATGCAAAGGACACATTAAGGGTTGGTGTTACATATGTTACTTGTAGCACAAGAATTAAAGAAAAGACCACTTAACTATCACGGCTTGGAATCACGATCGATGAGGGTGGTTGGTATGATCTCCAGTGATCAAGACAAAACCCTCCCGTGACGTGCCTAGTTTCCACCAATGGATCATGGCTAACGGTATAGATCGGAGCTGGTGGTGCTGTGATCCGTGCCCGGTGGCGTCAAGATGTGATGTCTCGGGCTCGTACGTCTCTTCCCCACAATCAAGTCCTCTCGGGTCCATTGTATATCACAAGAGAAAGCAGCAAAGGTGGACCTCGACGGCAAGGCTCCTCCTCTGATGATGTTATGACGACTCCGGTGATGAAGGACGGTGCCTGCGGTGATGATATGCGGCAGCTCCGACGTTGTTAGTCTCTTCCTCCATGCACTAACGTATCAACATCCATAGAAGAATGGGAACTTGGAGGAAGCGAGGAAGGAGATCACGTGTATGGAGGTGGAGAAGAAGAGTACGGCAGAGGAGAAGAGTGATCATCAAAAGGTGATGATAATAGTGACGGCTCCTCCCTATGAAGAGATACCAAGGAAGTAGAGTTTTGAATTCTTTTAAATACACAAGCACATATTGTTTTGTTTAAATTAAAAATTGTAAATAGTTAATAAGAAACAAACTAAACCGATTAAGATAATATAAAAACTCTTGAAAATTAACTCGGTTTTTAAAAGGAACCGGATCACGGTCGTTACAATTCTCCCCCACTTAACCGGAATTCGCCCCGAATTCCAGACGGAACCCCGAAAAGAACTTCAACGGGTATGAAGGAAAAAAGAACACGAGATGAAAAACTAAGAGCCCAAACAAAAACTTGATTTTTTCTACTCTAAAATAGAAAGAAGGTAAGAAAACGCTAACAATTAACCAGAGGATACCGGACAGAAGAGTGTCACTTGTTTTTCTTTCAAAAATTCTTAATCCGGAAACATTGAAAATCGCTGAAAACAAAGTCCTTTAAATCACCATCCCGGGTCGGAGCCGGGACAGAACCCCGCTCTGATACCAAATTGTTAACACCCGTCTCCACCTCTCTTGAGAACGGTGTGCTACTACCGGTACAAAATTAAATTAAACCGATTTATAAAAATATCAAATAAATATTAAAATATTAAATAAATAAAAGCGGATAAATATTTTTTTTTTACATTTATAACCAGATATTTCCATATCGAAAAGTTGTATCAAAAACCGAATGAAAACCGATATAAATACGATGATCCCCAAGACACCAAACGATCCAGAATATCTGACTACTCGTCATCCCTTACCTGAAAGGGGAAGAAAGAGGGGTGAGCAACAGGGGAGTCACTCAGTGAGGTATGAGATGCTAGACAAGGCAAACCGCTGACATGAGTAATAGAACTCCCACTATGGAAGTTTAGCTCTAACATGGAACAAACGCTGACATGAGTATAGAACTCCACTATGGAAGTTAAGCTCTAACATAAACAAACACGATGTCTAGAGTCACACAAAACAATCAATGCGATGATAGCGCATAGCTAGTTCTCATACACGCCCGCATTTCTCATAAGGATATACATACTCTGCGTCGCTAGTACAGTATGTCTTTGTACCTCCCTCCATAATCAATCTGCGTCAGATGCAAACGTCTCTGCACATGCACGCACGCATACACAATCTGCAGTCGATAGTCCGAACGTCTCCGAACCCCCGCCCACCACAGATCTGCGTCGAGAGCCCAGGCATCCCTGAACCCCGCGCCACCACACATAGTCCTACTCAATATCTATCTTATATATATATTTATATATCATCAATTACATCACACAATCCAATCACAGTTGAATCCTCTAGACCCCTAATTCCGGTTTACAATGAATTAACTAACTACCAATCACGACTCAAACAAACGGATCATGCTTCGAAATCTAAACTACAATAGGAAGAATTCTACACCGGTATGGGATTTACGGAATAGACCCTTACCTTAGCTAAAAGATCGGGTCGGGAAATGCTTGGAAACAAATATGTCTCGACTCATAATACTTTAAAAACTTGTCGATGATATTGTTGGTGTTGAGTGACTCGTGATTCCATTAACTCCTCTTACGCGTTCTTTCACGTGATGGCTGAATATTAACTACACATGCAAATTCATGCAAAGGACACATAAAGGGTTGGTGTTACATATGTTACTTGTAGCACAAGAATTAAAGAAAAGACCACTTAACTATCAACGGCTTGGAATCACGATCGATGAGGGTGGTTGGTATGATCTCCAGTGATCAAGACAAAACCTCCCGTGACGTGCCTTGTTTCCACCAATGGATCACGGCTAACGGTATAGATCGGAGCTGGTGGGTGGTGTGATCAGTGCCGGTGGCGTCAAGATGTGATGTCTCGGCTCGTACGTCTCTTCCCACAATCTACTCCTCTCGGGTCCATTGTATATCACAAGAGAAAGCAGCAAAGGTGGACCTCGACGGAAAGGCTCCTCCTCTGATGATGTATGACGACTCGGTGAATGAAGGACGGTGCCTGCGTGGTGATTATATGCGGCAGCTCCGACGTTGTTAATCTCTTCCTCCATGCACTAAGGTATCAACATCCATAGAAGAATGGGAGCTTGGAGGAAGCGAGGAAGGAGATCACGTGTATGGAAGTGAGAAGAAGAGTACGGCAGAGGGAAGAGTGATCATCAAAGGTGATGATAATAGTGACGGCTCCTCCCTATAAAGTGATACAATGAAGTAGGGTTTGAATTCTTTTAAATGGCAAACGCACATATTGTTTTGTTTACCTTAAAAATAAATTGTAAAATAGTTAATAATGAGAACAACTAAAAACGATTAAGATAATATAAACTCTTCAAAATTAACACTCGGTTTTCAAAGGAGCCGGATCACGGTCGATTACAGATTCATTTTGTTACCTTATATCAAGAAAAAAAATCGAAATATATCCAAGCACGATAAACTAGAATGCCGCGTCGGTGAAGTGGGATACCTTCTCATCATAACTCTTATGATATTGATTCCACTTCATGTGATTATCCACTTCTTAATGAATCTAAATCATCTTATTAAATCATGATTCTTTCTGGTTGATTAGAATCAAGAAGAAATTGCAAATCTCCAGACAAGGTAAACTAGAATCACTTTGTTTGAAAGTGGGATAACTTCTTCATCATAAATCCTAATATATTGATTAAACTTAGAGCGATTCTGCATAGATTTATGAGTCCATATCAAGCTTCATCCATCGTGATTCATTCTGGTTCGATTAGAATAAAAAAGAAATTGAAAAATCTTCAAACTAGGTAAACTGGAATTAAGTCGGTTGAAAGTTGAATAACTTCTTCATCATAACTCCTATGATATGATTAAACCTTAGGGAGATTCTCCACAGATTTGTGAGTCCAAATAAATTTTCACACATCGTGATTATTCTGGCTTGATTAGAATCAATCAGATATGCAACCTCCAAACAGGGTAAAATAGAATCACTTCGGTTGAAAGTGAGATAACTCTTCATCATAACTCCTATGAATTTGATTTCAACTTCAGGGTGATTCTCCACTGATTTATGAATCTAAATCAATCTTATACATAGTGATTCATTATTTTTTATTAGAATCAAGAAGAAGTTGCCAAATCTCCAATCAGGGTAAACTGGATCACTGCGGTTGAAAATGGGATAGCTTCTTCATCATAACTCTTATGAATTGATTCAAATCAGAGTGATTCTCCACTGATTGATGATTCCAAATCAAGATTATTAGATTCATTCTTGTTTGATTAGAATCAAGAAGAAATTGTCAAATCTCCAACAGGGTAAACTCGAATAACTCTAGTTGAAAGTGGGATAACTTCTACATCATAAATCCTATGATATTGATTCAACTTTAGAGTTATTCTCCACTGATTTATTAGAATCAAGGAGGATTGAAAAATCTCTAACTGGGTAAACTGGATCAATTCTGTTGAAAATGGTATAACTTCTCTCATCATAACTCGTATGAATTACTTCAACTTCATGTGAAATCTCCAAGCAGGATAAACTGGAGTCCCTGCGGTTGAAAGTGGGATAACTTCTTCATCATAACTCCTATGATATTGATTCACTTCAGGGTGATTATCCACTTATTAATGATACTAAAGCAGCTTATAAAATTATGATTCTTTCTGTTTGATTAGATATCAAGAAATTGCAAAATCTCTAATAGGGTAAACTGGAATCACTTCCGTTCAAAGTGAGATAACTTCTTCATCATAAATCCTAAGATATTGAATTAAACTTAAGAGAGATTCTGAATAGATTAATGATTACATATGAAGCTCATCCATTGTGATTCATTTTGGTTTGATTAGAATAAAAAGAAATTGGAAAATCTTCAAACAATGTAAACTGGAATCAAGTCGGCTTGAAAGTGGGATAACTTCTTCATCATAACTCCTATGATATTGATTCAACATTAGGGGGATTCTCACAAATTTATTAATCCAAATAATGATTCACACATCGTGATTCCATTCTGGTTTGATTAGAATCAAGCAGATATTGCCAAACCTGCAAACCCGGGTAAAGTGGAATCACTTCGGTTGAAAGTGGATAACTTCTTCATCATTACTCCTATGGATATTGATTCAACTTCAAGCGTGATTCAAACTCTGATTTATGAATCCCAATCAAGCTTATTACATTCTGAATCATTCTGTTTTTATTAGAATCAAGAAGAAGTTGTCAAATCTCCAAACAGGGTAAACTGGAATCACTTGGCTGAAAATGGGATAACTTCTTCATCATAACTCCTATGATATTGATTCAAATTCAGGGTGATTCTCCACTGGTTGATGAATACTAATTAAAAATTATTACTTAGTGATACATTCTGGTTTGATTTGAATCAAGAAGAAATTGCAAATTCCAAACATGATAAACTGGAATCACTTTGGTTGAAGTGGGATAACTTCTTCATCATAAGTCGTCTGATATAGATTCAACTTCAGGGTAATTCGCCCACTTATTAATGAATATAAATCAAGCTTATTAAAATCGTGAATTCTTTCTGGTTTGATTAGAATCAAGACGATATTGCAAAATCTCCAAACAGGGTAAAGTGGAATCAATTCAGTTGAAAGTAGGATAACTTCTTCATCATAAATCCTAAGATATTTATTAAACTTAAGAGCGATTCTCCATAGATTTATGAGTCCAATCTCAAGCTTAATCCATCATGATTCATTCTGGTTTGATTAGAATCAAGAAGAAATTGGAAAATCTTTAAAAAAGGTAAACTGGAATCAAGTCGGGTTGGAAGTGGGATAATTCTTCATCATAACTCCTATTATATTGACTCAAGCTTAGGGAGATTCACACAAGATTTATGAGTCCAAATAAAGCTTCACAAAATGTGATTAATTCTGGTTTGATTAAAATCAAGAAGATATTGCCAAATCTCCAAACCGGGGTAAACTAGAATCACTTCGGTTGATAGTGGGATAACTTCTTCATCATAACTCCTATGAATATTGATTCAACTTCAGGGTGATTCTCCACTGATTTATGAATCCAAATCAAGCTTATTAAATTCTGAATCATTCTTTTTTATTAGAATCATGAAGAAGTTGTCAAATCTCCAATCAGTGTAAACTGGAATCACTTCGGTTGAAAGTGGGATAACTTCTTCACCATAACTCCTATGATATTCATTCAACTTCAGAGTAATTATCCACTGATTTAAGAATCTAAGTCATTATTATTACATTCTGATTCATTATGGATTGATTAAATCAAGAATAAATTGACAAATTCTCCAAACATGGTAAACTAGAATCACTTTAGTTGAAAGTGAGATAACTTCTTTATCATAACTACTATGATATTGATTCAAACTGAGGGTGATTGTCCACTGATTGATGAATCAAATAAAGCTTATTAAATAATTATTCATTCTGGTTTGATTAGAATCAAGAAGAAATTTTCAAATCTCCAATAAGGGTAAAGTGGACTCACTTCGGTTGAATGTGGGATAACTTCTTCATCATAACTCTTATGATATTTATGAAATTTAAGGGTGATTAACCGCTGATTTATGAGTCCAAATGAAGCTTCTAATATCGGGATTCTTTCTGGTTCGATTAGAATAAGTAAAAAATTACCAAATCTCCAAACAGGGTAACTTGGAATCACTTCGGTTGAAAGTGGGATAATTTTCTCATCATAACTCCTATGATATTGATTAAAATTAAGAGTGATTCTCCAAAGATTTATGAGTTAAAATCAGCTTCACACATCGTGATTCGTTATGGTTTGATTAGATCAAGAAGATATTGCTAAAACTCCAAACATGGTAAACTGGGAATCACTTTAGTTAAAAGTGGAATAACTTCTTCATCATAACTACTATGATATTGATTTAACTTCAGGGTGATTATCCACTGATTTATGAATCCAAATCAATATTATTACATCGTGATTCATTTTTTTATTAGGTTTCATGAAGAAATTGCCAAATCTCCAAACATGTAAACTAGAATCACTTGCATTAAAAGTGGGATAACTTTTCATCATAACTCTATGATATTGATTTAACTTCAGGATGAATCTCCACTGATTTATGAATCTAAATAAAGCTTATTAAATTGTGATTCCTTCTGGTTTGATTAGAATCAAGAAGAAATTGCCAAATCGCCAAACATGGTAAACTGGAATAACTTAGTTGAAAGTGGGATAACTTCTTCATCATAAATCACTATGATATTGATTAATTTAAGGGTGATTAAACACTGATTTATGAGTCCAAATGAAGCTTCCTACATCGTTATTCATTCTGGTTTGATTAGTATCAATAAGAAATTGCCAAATCTCCAAAGATGGTAAATTGGAATAACTTCGGTTGAAAGTGGGATAATTTATGACTCCAAATCAAGCTTCCAATATCTTGATTCATTTTGTTTTATCAGTGATATAGCCTATTTATTACCAGTCTTAGACAAGTTATAGGGTCTATTTAGGGTATGTTTGTGTGTCTAGGCTATGTTTTAAGGTCTTTACAGGTTCAGATACATTTTGGAGATATTGGACTTGGAGCTTTTGGAGTATTTAGAGGAGAATATCCGTAGCTGATTGTTGTTGAGTCAAAGTACAAGACTACCATCGATCAACGACACATCATTTGGTTCGACCAATGTTACCTGACCAAGATCGATCGATGTTGCACATCTTCCATTGATCGATGTCTAATTTGTAGACATCCGATTTTCAGCCCAAGTTAGAGTCATGACACAAGATTACAAGATTACCTTTGGACGAGTTTTGACCTAGAATTTAGGGTTTTATATTTATATTTTATGTATTGCACCAGATCTGGTGTGCTGGGTGAGGGGAGGCTTGGTGCCTAGGTTTTGTGGCCAAAGTGTGTGTGTGTACCAGCACTCCATAGTTTTAGGATTATGTAGGGGAGAAGATTCATAAGTCCTTAGGGAGATTTGTATTGGAACCCCAATATTTTATCGATGGCATTATATTCAGATTATATTCTTACTTTAATTAGGTCTGAGTAGTTATCAACTAGATTTAGGGTTTATTAATGGTACTGATGGATTAGCCAAACAATAGAATTGTTAAGGTCATTAATAGATCTATTAATAGAATTGTGTTTATTGCTTGTGTTCTTTGTAGCTAACTAGAACCCTGATAATAGGATAGTTAGGCGCAAGCGAGAGCATGGCTACTATTGGAATTTATTCTGTTAAGCTAGATTTCTAGAAACAAACGAGAGTTGATTTAGTTAATCTAGTGAACTTATCGAATTACGTCATAAAGCTTGACTCAAGAAACCGTCGATCGACGCAGGATCATTTCCATTGATCGATGGTCATTCTGTATCAACAAGTGAGAGCTGAGACATTGAACTTAGTCAATAGATTAGACGCGCAACGAGAGCTGGTGTCTTTTACGTTAGATATCGAGTTCCATGATTAAATACCCTTAACTTCTATCTTCTATAATTCACTTGCCTGAAACCCTAGATTTAGCATATTACATTTGCATCTATTTAATCTATAAGCATAATTTCCATACTTACATTATTATCATATTTTCATATTTACATTATTAGCATATTTCCATATTGCATCTATACCTTCTAATAAGGAATATTTCCTTGACCTGATTACTTGTTACCAATATATATAATTACCTAACTTAGTCTTTAGAAACAAGAAATCTATTGTGTGCCATTGTTCTCTGTGGATTTGATTCCTAAGTACTACACCTAATCTCTCTTGGCAAGAGTGTTATTTTGTGTGTTAGGATTAAAGGTTAATTTGACAGTTATTTCTTTAGGATATTTATACCTTATTAGAAACATAAAAACACCAGAGTGTCAAATTGGTGCCGTTGCCGGGGAACATTGATCGCCATTATATTTATTTTCTAGGATTTAGTCTACGTTAGTTACTTTCAAGTTACTGATTTTCTTTTTCTTTGTTTTTCAGGTGAATGAAAAAGAGTACCAGGAGAAACAAAGGACAAGACTTACCGTTCTCAGACCCACAACAACTCGAACTTACGATCCGCAGAGAAAGACGACAAGCATCGATCGGCAACATCTACTCATCATCGATCGACACTTCTTTATGGACAGCATCAACCGGCGTCGGAACTCTACCATCGACCGACATCTGAAACTCTATGAACAACCGACATTGATCATATAGCATCAATTGACAACACCTGATCTGCATCGATCAACGACACAGACGAGTTCAGATGGTTGCGCCTATAATAATGGTTCAGAATAAGAAGGGAGACTTGCATGACCTCAACGGTCATCTGCGTAATGCAGCAGGTCAAAGGATACACAATAAGGGGACTAGAATCCTTTATTTAGAAGCAGAAGTAGACGCTGCAATAGATCAACCTGAAGCTATCGCCCAACCTGCTCAGAGAACGCTGGCTGACTACAACCGTCCGACCAGTTCTACGCCAACAGATCCGCCATTCACCCTCCAGCTTTTTAGAGAAACGATTTTGAGATCAAGCCCGCTTACTTCGGATTTGTAGCACAGACACCTTACCATGGATTACGACACAAGCACCCTATAGATCATCTATAGCGATTTGAGGATATAGTGACTGCTATTAAAGCCAATGGAGTCCCTGAGGACTATCTTTCTGTAAGCTCTTCAAGTACTCACTTGCTGGAGAAGCTTCATATTGGCTTAAGCAGCTACCACTAGGATCTCTGACATCCTGGACTGGCATTAAGAGTGCTTTCTTGCATAACTTCTTTGATGACGCAGGAGAAGAAGATCTGAGGAGCAAGATTGATTACTTTTTTCACAAGAACCTTCAGAGTCTTTCAAAAACTCATGGATCAGATTCAAGTCATACTAGAGAGACTGTCCACATCACAGGTTCAATGAAGTGCAGTTTCTTAGCACTTTCTTCAGAGGTATTGGATTGCAATATCAGATGGCTTTGGACACAGATATTGAAGGAAATTTCAGCACTAGGAGCCCTGAAGAAGCTAAAGATTGATTGAGAATCTAGCATCTTAGCAACTGTACCAAGAACACAGATTTGAGAGGAAGAAAACAGCTACAACAATGAAGTAACGAGCAGATTGAAGAAGTAAAGCAAAGTTGGATAGTGTTTTGATGAAGCTTATTATACTAACATATTGTGGATGTTTTTCACGGAAACAAATGATGATATAGAAATCATGTTCAATCACCTCAAAGAGAAGATGAAGCAGAGAACCTGTTTGAAAAAGAAAAGTGATCCTGGGTAGTTTGTGGTTCGAGGCTTCATCAAAGGAACAAATATCCCAACGCCCTCTGCGACACTGGATCTTCAGTGAGAATTATTCCAAAGTTTATGGGCTGAGGAGCTGAACCTAAGAGTGGAACCCTCCAACGATTCGTTCACATTCATAGAATGCCCCAAGAGTGAACTCAGGAGGGATTGTAAAATATGTTCTAGTGCAGATCAACAACACTTAGTCCCAGTAGACTTTCATGTGATGGACATCATGATAGATTGGAACTCTTCGCGACTACTTGGGAGAGCATTCATGGCTACTATGGGAGCCATATGCGACATGCAATTAAACATGTTGTATCTATGTCTAATTGATAAAAATATGTTTATGAAAGCTGTCAAAAATAAGAACAAGGCTACCGCTGATCAAACTTGTAATGATGTAGAGCTTGTGGCCACATGCTTCTGCGATTACGAATGCAATGAGGAATCCGTAAATGGAGCATCGATCGACACCCCAACCCATATCATCAAATCGACTGTCCTGCAAATCAACAATCAATCGACACCCACTCTTCAATATCGATCGACACTCATAACCAGAACTAATCGACACCCACCATGCTGATTACAATTACAACCCAGCCCACCTCGAATACGATGAAAATTACAGAGAAGAAGAGATGATCGAGTAACGAGGGCTTTCTATGAAGAGGTTGGAGTTTTTCATGTTTGATATGAACCGGGAAATCGACAATGATCGACGGTGACCATACGCCCATCGATCAATACTGAGAAGAAAGCAGAAGCCGAATGTGATTCAGCAGAAGAACACGACAGAGAAGCTGGTTACCTTACAACCAGATGAATTTGGTATTATGAGAAATCCAGATGGTCACACAAGAGCTATGGATGGCAGAATTCTAAACATCACGAAGGAAGATGTAGCAGATATACTTGCAATGGCCAATGGAGCTGGGAACCTTTTTGGGCAACAATATGATTATCGAGCATCGATAGACGGCAATCATGTACCATCGATCGACACCAATTGTGCATGCCAAGGAAATGATGAGGCCTACGAAGAATATGATTCAGATTACACAGAGGAAGAAGCTGGCTGGGTAATGGACGCGAGAGTAGGCAATCCAGCATCAACAATCGGCCTATCTTGGCCATCAAACGACATCAAATGGAAACAAGAAGATTACTTGGAACAAAAGAAACAAAAGCTGATTATCTCAGACCCGATGAGTATGGAATTTTCAGAGATGTAGAAGGACCGTGCACGAGGTCTTTATGGGAGACTTCTAACTCTACCTAAGAAAAGATGTAGCAGACGCCTTATTATGGCTGAACGATCATGAAATATCTTTGGACAACAGAAACAGTCATCAATCAACGCACATATACCAGCATCGGTCGACAATGAGGAGCAGAAGCAAGAGACATACAGCACAGTAGAGATTGATGATATTGTGCATGAGATCTACAAAGCTCAAGAGATGTCAATGGTGATTTTATACATGAGGCTTGATGATGTCTACTATCCTATAGATAAATGTCTCACCAATTTGACTACACACATGGATGAGATGAAGCCAAGAGATGGATACTGTTCATAGATAGCTTGCGGATTAGACCGGATAGAGTAACATCGATCAACAACAACACCTTGCCATCGATCGATATTGAGTTCGACAGACAGAAGTCCGCAGCAGAACACCACTTAGAATAAGTTCAATGAAATTTTTTTCTCAGAGCCTGATGAAGGAAGATATTTCTCAGAAATTGGAGGAGAATATCAAACACTACAGCTGCCAGACTTAGAATGCTACAACGCAGTATTGAGAATCTACAAAGAAGAATGCATTCTCTGGAGGTTACTAAGGAGATAATAAAACGAGAAAATCAGAGGAGATGAAGCAGTCAGAAACTTTGTCATGGTTTCAGAAGAGCCAAGAAGATGTAGACACTTGTTTTCCAAGTGTTAATCAACCTCCTTTCTAGTTCGAACGTTTACAACGTCGAGCTTAAGAATATAACCAAGCGCTGAATGGGAGGCAACCCACTGTTTAGTAAGTTTTAATTAATTTTCGATTATATTAGTCTAATTTCAAATTTTATTTTATTTTTTTCAGGCTTTCTTTAAAAAAACGAGGAAGATAGTCTGCATAGAGCATCGACCGACACTTGATCACTGCCGATCGACGGAGAAACTATCGCATCGACCGATAGCAACTTAACTGTGTCGATCGAACGATCACTTTCAGAAAGCATGTATATCGTTTTTCCTTGTTACTATTTGGTCCTTATGAATTTATTTCTTCTCTAATCTCGGACTGTATAACACTGGTGATAGTGTTGTTTAAGTCTAGGGGAGTTATTACGATATTTTGTTTTTTTTTAGTTTTATAAGAAATAGAAACTTACAGGTTTAAAATCGATCAACAATATTAACCAACCACCGATCGACGCCTCTTACAAAGAGGTATCGAGTTTTATACTTAAGCTATTTACTTATGATTTAATTTTTCTAACCAATCCACGGAGGATTACACTAGGACAGTGTAATTTAAGTCTGGGAGAGGTTCGCTAATGCTATTTTTATTGTTTTTGAGTTATATATATATATAATTTTTCCAAAAATATTATTGAGTCTAGAAGGAGACTATGATCAATGATTTAATTATTGACTAACCATGCTATAAGCACCATTATTAGAAGGTTGTTTGTAGAGATTACTAGAGATACCAAAGTGGATCATCCTGCCACTATATCAAAACTTCCTTAGAAAGTTTGAAGGAACCAAAGCTGATTTCCAACACTAATTCTGACATTATTTGTTTGCTTTGGGACTTGGTATACATTGGATCGGACTACATCTACAAGTCTGGAAGGTAAAATCTGTGTGCTTACGATTCCCCTCTATCTCCCCTTCAGATTAAAAAAGGAGTCGAACAGGGATTGGTGGCTACAACCATTACAACTTGATTCATATGATCCTAGAAAGAGATAAATGTCAAAAAGAAGTGAACAAGATCTGGTGGCAAAAACCATTAGGGCGTGATTGATGGAAGCCTATCCAAATATCTTAGTCTATTAAAAATAAAATGATACCCTCAAAAGAAGGGAGACATTGACTGAGAAGAAGTGAGAAGAGAGAGAAGAAAAGGAATCAGAGAAGGCTACTTGTATGTTCAGATACTTGCAGAGGTAGAGTCCATGTGTCCCTTGATCGGTATTCCCAAGGTAAAGCCTGCACTTTTATTTTATGCAAATAAATGAAATATGTAGAGGGGTCGAGTGGAGACTAATTTTTGCTAAGTTGTTGTAGAATTGATTTGGTTGCTATACAAGGATAGGGTATATAAAGTTTCTCTGTGATTGACTTGATAGGATGTGGTTGCAATAAAGTAAGGTGACATTTGTACTTAGACAATATGTGAGTCTTCACTTTTCAAAACCTTTTTCACAGGCTTGTTTGCTTGGGACAAGCAAAGGTGTTAATCTGCGGGGAGTTGATATAGCCTATTTATTACCAGTTTTAGACCATGTTATAGACTCTATTTAGGGTATGCTATGTGTGTCTAGACTATGTTTTAAGGTCTTTACAGGTCCATATATGGTTTTGGAGATATATGAAGATACTTGGAGCTTTTGGAACATTTAGAGGAGAATAATCCGTAGCTGATTGTTGTGAGAGTCAAAGTACAAGACTACCATCGATCGGCGACACATCATTGCGTCGACCGATGTTACATAACCAAGATCGATTGATGTTGCACATCTGCCATCGATCGATGTCCAATTCGTAAACAACCAATTTTTAAGCCAAAATTAGAGTCATGACACAAGATTACAAGATTACCCTTGGACGAGTTTTGACCTAGACTTTAAGGTTTTATATTTATACTTTATGTTTGCACCAGATCTGCTGTGGTGGGTGAGGGGAGGCTTGGTGAAAACCCCAAATCGAAAAATCTTTGAAAACACG
>CAJHQP010010669.1:0-17834 GCA_905132765.1 Moricandia arvensis
ACACAAAAATACAAAAAATACTACAACATATGTTACCGAACCCTAAACAAATGACAATCATGACTTACAACATATATTCACTCATTTGTGTTGAAAATAATTCAATTTTAGTAAAGCTAAACATACATCATTTAGAATTTTTTTAAAATTACATGATTTCAATTAATTTCATTGAAATATTTTTATTAATTTTATAAAATTATTTTTTAATGTTGAATACATGAGAAAAGTTCTAGAGTTTTCTTCTGATAGAAGACTCCATTAACTTGAGAAGACTACACAAGGTTATAATCGTAAAAGAGATTACATGTTTTTTGTTTGCTCACAAGTTGATGGTTGCAATTTCACTATCTTTTGGGTTACTTTTGCATTTGATTGAATTTGGGGTACACTTGTGCATTTAAAATCATGTTTTATGTCAATTTTGGTAAATCCCCCTTGGAGTAGCTGATTTTTTTAAAAAAATGGAAGATATTTATGTTATATTTAATTTTTGATGGCAGATTTGTGCATCCGATTTGAGTTTCTAACATATTTTTGTATTTATTTAGTAGCGGGATTTTAAATGAAAGTCTTGGTTAACGTAAACCGAACTTAATTTTGTGTCCAATTAAATGCGGTTCACTTTAATTTCAAAAACTGGTTTATTTTTAATGTAATTAAAATCCGGATTAGGTTTTAAAGTTTGTAACTATCATTTCCTTCTTCTCATTTTTCTCCATTCCAAGTAGTCCACTTTCAAAGTTATTTAGTCCCTAGTTGTAATCCTTATTAAATTGGCATAATATTATGACTAGCATACTATTATGAATATTATCAATTTGTGATTAGTTGAAAGCAATCCATCTGAAAACTCACTCAAAACCCATAATAGATGGTCTAAGTAGAAAAGATTGATATAAATCTCCAAAAATATCATAGTAAATATTCTATTTATAGTTAGTAGCTGCATCTATGAAACGATAAGAATAAATTAGATGAAGAAAGTACTTTCACCTTACATCTACAAAAGAGGAAGAATAAAATAGACGAAAATAGTACTATCATTTTTACCCAGACATATTGGTTACATAGAGATTAACTAAACATGTCAACTTTTTGTACCAAAGTGATGCGACCTTAGGCAAGGTTGGATAATCCTTTTCTCTTAGAAGGTCGTGGAGTAAGCACCCTAGGTATATGAAACCCAACACAAAATTCTACACTTAGGACGATCTTCAAGGAAACAAGGGGGTGGAGCTTTGGATTGGAGAGAACGTGTGGCTTGAACCTTGAGTATATTAAACTCAACACCCAGAGCCTAACTTAGGATGCCTCTCTGATCTTCAGCTGGTCGAATGGTACCACAAGATATGAAGGAAGTATCTTGATAAACCGGTTTGATCTCGGAATCCACCAAAGATCGAAATGTTAACAAGGAACAAACGAGAATCACTCTCTAAACACAAGGTTTTAATCTCAAACAAGTCTGATTTATTCATTGGGAACTTATACCTTTATATAATAGTTTTACAGACTTAGAAACTCGAAATAGAAGTTGGAAAGACTAAGAAAACAAAGCTGAAAACAATACTTAGAAAACAGAAATAAAAGACTTTGAGTCCATAAAGTTTTTACTGAAGCAAGGACTGTCTCTTGGCCTCCCACACATCTTTGACTAAAGCTGGCACCCCCTGTCTTTGCTTGGACGAAAATATATGAAAGAGAAGCTTGTTTATTTCTTCACCAAAGTTGTAAACCTTAGAAACCTCATTTTGTCCCAAAAACAGCCCAAAATAGGCCCAGTCGTCCAGCAACCTTTCCTTGGCTTTCCTGAGTGGTCTGGCCCAAGAACATGACTTAAAACTGATAATAGATAGGCTTGGATCAGTAGAAACCAAAGAAAATCTGAGTGATCCAACAGATGGGGCTCTGTAGATAAATGGGACGTAAATCATGAAATATCGACCATCTTTTAAGTAAGCTCGTTCCAGGCTTGATCTAGCTCGAATGATCTCTTCCTCATGACTCCTTGGACAAGTGAAGTGTCATATTTGGTCCAAGTGAACTCATGAAACTTAGGAACCATTCCTAGCAAGGTTTGCACACTTGGATCGCCCATATCGCCTTGCTTGCTGGTTGTGCAGGCTGGAAAGAATGGCCTTTTGTGGATGGCCCTTTGTGGATGACCTTCGTGGATGGCTTGATGGTTGAGCTGGTGAGGATCTCATCACAAAGCGACTATCTAACCCAATATTTAATCTTTGAATTTTTTTGTGATTCAAACTTAGAAAATTTGGTTCTCTTAAATTTTCTTAATCAACTTAAATGCTCAAGTTTTGACTCCAACAATTATAATATAGTGTGCAATTAATTTCATAATTTTCAAACTACCATAAAATAGCATAATTTTCGAGAATATCAAAAATAATAATGACACGCATATCAACATATGACATGTACCATTCAATTTATTTTTAAAAACATAAGTGAACAAGTCTAAAGTTTTCACATATTAGATGAGAAAAAAATTGGGACTTTTTCCAAATTAGATTCGGTTAAAGCGGATCATAATAAGTGAATTGCTTAAATTAGATATTTTAGCTATATATATATATATAAGCTTGTTGCCAGGACAAAACTACATCACCTCTCTTTTTAGAGTTTAAAACCATTATCAGTTCACTTCTGTTAAGTGTTTTATAAAAAAAATCGCTTCTCTCATATAGGATGAGGAAAACCCCTATACTCTCGTTTACAATCTTCACTTTCTTCCTCATTCTTGTTCTAGGTTTGTATTTGTAATTTAAGTTTATCTTAACACATTACATATACTCATTATATAATAAATTGATCATGAATATATGAAACTGATGCTTTGTAAATATCATTCTGACTATATTGTGTAAATACATCAGAATTTATTTCCTGTAGAAGTTGTTATTTCAGTATCTATTTTATGTAAATTTCATAACATACATAGAAACTATAAAACCTAGAAACCCGAGTTTAGAGGTTTTGTATAAATATATGGTCTTAATAATTTATGAAAAACTATAATATAGAAAATGCTTCCACATATTTCCACTTTTTAACATCTATCTTTCATTTTGTTTCCAAAACATTCAAATTTGGTAACATGTATTTTCATAACTATTAATGGCATATTGTTTTTATTAAATTTATATAATATATTTTTTTATAATATGGGGTATATGATGAGTCAAGGCCCAACTGACTAGTCCCACGGGGGCTCCATTGGCGCGAAATAGACCTAGTTGCTCACAATAAGAAATAAAAATCCATATCGCATGACCACACATGTTTAGTTTCGTATGGTTGCTTTGAATTCGGATCGTTTAAGTCACCAGAATTCGCCTACCACTAGACCACCCATGCTTAGTTAATATATTACGTTATATTTATACTTTTTGTGGTAATGGGTTACTTTTAAAATAAACAATAATTATAACTTATCTATATGTTACTCTCGCTTTATCAGTAATATCCAGAAATTGTTCAAAGTATATTTTCACCAAAGAAAAAAAATACTTTTTTGATTAAATCATATGCTCATTTTCATTTAAACTCTCTCCTTCTTTTAGTTATAATTCTTAAAATAAAAATTTAAAAATCAGTTTTTTTTCTTTTTATAAATAAATATTATATTTCAGAGAAAGAGAAGAGAAAATTAGTATTTTTTTCATTTTCACTACAAAATCTGATATTTTATATTCAATAGGAATGATGGCAAATGCACAAAAGAAAAAAGAATGTCATCAACAAGTCCCTGTTAACAAACATGGGGTGTGCGTTGATTATGAATGTGGAGTTTCATGTCGTGAGGCACACGGACCTAAGGCGAAGAGTCAATGTCTTGGTTCAATAGCCAAAAAACCTATGCATTGCATGTGCAAATTTCCTTGTTAAGTTCTTGTTAACTGTGGGGAATAAATATGATGCTCAACCATAATATCTTGAAGTAATTTTACATTTTTGCTCTGTTATTTTTATTTAATAGCAAAAATTTAAAATATTTTAATTTGGAGTCTTATAATAAAGTATTAAAGCTGACATAGAAATAAAGTTGAGTTGTTTGTTTCAAATTTTTTGCATTATTATAATAATAAATAACATAAATGTTAATCAAGACACAATTGTTCGTAAGATAATTTAAAGCTTCTTATGATAAGCGATTACAATGTTATTTGATGGTCAATTATGGTTCTGTATACACTAAAAGGGGCTCAGGGAAACTTTATAAAAAAGAAGATGAAACCAAAGTTGATATTTACATGTGACAATATCATCAACGAATATGTATCTTTTATTATACATGATCCCAAAAAAGTTCAGGAGTATATGAGTTAACTTAAAAATAAACTAGTGCATTGTTATAGAAAATTGAAAAATTGGTGTATAATAATTAAAAAAGTTTATTCATTTATTACTAAAGTAACTGATATACGTTATAAACTATTAGAAATTTTTTTATGGTCTAAATTACCCTTTTTCATAATTATACTAGGGTAAATCCGCCCTACGGGCGGGCGTGCGAATAAACAAAATAATGTAAATATGTATATATTATATTTGGGTGAAATTTGTGACAAAAATATTTAACTTTTTCTCAACTAAAATAACATTATTTTTACTATTTTCTATTACAATTTTTACTATTTATTATATTATTTTTATTAGAAATCATTTAGTTAGTTTACACTAATATATTCATGAAAGTATAATTGTTATATTTTGTTCCCAATATATTTTTACTTTGACTTTGATAATAAATAAAGTTAATATTTAAAATGTAAGTCGATTCTTCTCAATACGAAAAACATGGATTTTTTCTTTTTAATATGTTTATTTCCTGACTTCAGTTGTACTTTTTCGTCATACATTTTCTCCTCCAGATTCATAAATTCATAATGTATAACACATTTATGATCTGCAAAAATTCTGCAGCTAAAGAATTATTTGTTATAAAAAAAAAAAAGCCAGTCTATTTGTTAAACTAACCACTTCCAGGGTCCATCACCAGCGATTTTCTCGGAGTTAAAGAATCTCAAGGTTCTTAATATTTCTAACAATGAACTCAAAGGAAGCATCCCAGCCTCTCTTTCAAGTTTGACCAGACTCAGAGTCTTGAACCTTGTAAACAACTCATCTCAGGGGAAAATCCCCATGTTGATCTTCCAAACCTAAGGCAAATCGACTTGTTTATCAAAAGGCTCAGTCATAGACACAATACCAGAATTTCTTCAAAGATTCCAAAGAACCTAATGAACCTTGTCACTCTACTCTGCAAATTGTGTTGACAATCGACATGCGGTCATATTTCTCTCGCCTTTGTGATCTATCCTCGAGACTATTTTATCCCCATCTCTTCGGCGTTAAAGACATGAGTTCAGGATTAATATTATTGTCCATTCATCTGTGATATAGTCATCTGAAGAAGAGTTTAAAATGTTCAACTTATTAGAAAATTCATTAAAATCTTCCCCCAAAAAACCAGATGTAATCTGAATTCAATGTATAATTTTTGCATCAGAGACTCTATGCAGTTTGAAGCAAGAATTTTTAATTAAATAAGCCCACTTTATTGCAACTTAAAAGATTTGTATCGTTGATATTTTTCTTGTAAAACCAACCATGATCAACTGAGCCATCTGTTGTAACAGTGACTTTTGTCAATTTAAGAGACTGTTTGCATGTCACCTCCTCTCAACATCAAATGGTTTTGGAGCATCAAATGACTGGTTGGAACATGAGTTCAAAATCCGAACTGATCAAGCTAGGATTTGCTTTACAATAAAAACAAATGATGAAGGAGAAAGATAAAGCCAAATACCAGATGTAACTTACATTTGACTGGTTTCACATGTCTGCATCATCATCTGGAGCATTTCATGAGAAGACACAAATACTTAACGAATAGTCGATTCTTTGTATGCCTTCAAGAACAAAAGGTCACGGCTTGAGTTCATCAGACACAGTGATCTAGGAAACAATATAATTGATTCGATCTAACACATGGTTGATCAGATTCCCACAAACACAGAATTCCGATTTCATACTCTCAGTTCCGTCAATAGCTTGTCCAGTAATCAGATACCACATTGAGCTCACTGACAAACATAATCCAAGGAGTGAGATTTTTTTTTATTGGAACCAAACATAATCGATAAAGAAATAGATAAACAACATGTAGATCTTTCAAATAATAGAATTCAAATAGAAATATGCAGCATAAAGCCCTTCCAATCAGAGTTATGGAAGGGAAAGTTTTATCAGATTCGTAACTAATAAATCATCAATATATGATTAGCTCTATCCTCACTTGTAAATATTAAAAGAAAAGGGAAAGGTTTGTTTTTAAATCTCCAGAGCTACCTTGCATCAAGGAGAAAGGTATCAAAGCCCATAAGCTCGCCACCTCTTTTCAAAAAATTTGAGTTGCCCGATTTCAACGGTGGTGTTACAGCACTGGCTTTCAAGTCAGCAAAGAAGAGAGATGAGCTAGCCATTCTGCTCAAAGAAAGTTTTAAGTGCTTTGAGCAATGAAAAAGATGATGTTTACGGGATGAATGTATACCTTTTTATAGTAAGAGATTCACCGTCTTAAAGAGAGAAAGGATGCATCGAATGAAGAAAGATGGTTCTTAATGTCGATCAATCAATGAATCTGTAACAGTTTGGAGGGAAGATTGTAAGACGAAACGACGCGAACAAATATCTACTCAATGATTTCTCATCCAGATACTTCTCATCCAGCCTCAAGAAACTCCATTAATGCAGTTGGTTCTTAATGGCCATGGATTAGCCTCACGAAGAACTCCAGATGACGAAGCCAGCTCGAAGAAGACAACTAAACCTAGCTATCGTGGATAATAACCTGCTCAACTTTCTAGTAGGGGTTGGGTTTGTCTATAACAAAGCAATTTAATGTTAATTCAAACGCCCACATAACGTTAATTCGAAGGCCTACATTCAATCGTTACTAAACACAACAAAACTTGGTTATATAAGTGCCAGGTGTCACATTCTCCTTGCAGTATTTGATGAGGTGGCAACACCAAGAGTGAAAGAACTCTTCTTTATATATATTGATAACAATAATAATTACAATATATCTTTAAATTTTGATGTCACATCGTCATAAATTTGTATTTAATTTAAGTCAAAGAAACATATTGTGTGAAAGAAAATATGCCAGAAATGTGGTGCAAATTGTTCAAATTTAATAGAAAAATCTTTATAGATATATGTTTGCTGATTCAAGAAGCTGATTTTCTTTTTCTAAATGGAAGATTTTTGGGTCATGTTTAATTTTTGATGGTAGATTTCTGTAAACGATTTAAGTTTCTAACATACTTTGTATTTATTTAGTGGCAGAATTTTAGATGAAAATCTGAGTTAAGGTAAACTGAACTTAATTTGATGTCAAATGTGGTTTACTTTAATTTCAAAAATGGTTTATTTTTAGTGTAATTAAAACCCGGATTAGAATTATAAGTTTGTAACCATCATTTCCTTTCTTCTCACTTTTCTCCATTTCAAGTAGTCCGCTTTCAAAGTAATTTAGTCCCTAGCTGTAATCCTTAATAAATTGGCACACTATTATGAATAACATACTGTTGTGAATATTATTAGTTATCAATTGGTGATCACTTGAAAATAATCCATCTAAAAATCTCACTTAAACC
Organism: Moricandia arvensis; assembly: GCA_905132765.1. Classification (NCBI taxonomy): domain Eukaryota; kingdom Viridiplantae; phylum Streptophyta; class Magnoliopsida; order Brassicales; family Brassicaceae; genus Moricandia; species Moricandia arvensis. Next base: position 7,689 of record CAJHQP010010669.1, read on the forward strand.
CCCATACTAAGCAGAAGAGACAATGACAACCATCAATGAAAATTTGATCCAATAGGAAAAAACTAGACGCTGTTGAAGGGAAAAGGGACAAAATGAAAGAGATGATAGATAATTAACTAATTGAATGTGAACGTAAGAAAATAGAGTCAAAAAAATGAGGAAAATACTGGGGGCTACATTCAGCTAGAAATTTGAGGTGATTTGTATTAAAATGACAAATCTACTATTATTCAAACATAAATTTTTAAAACCGCTATAACATTCAGTGTCATTGAACTTGGTCATTTCATAAAGTACTATAAAAATCATTTCTATGGAAAAAAAATAAGTTGTAGAGTGCTTTAAGTATTTTTAAAGTGTTTTAGAGGAGTTATCTCATGATTTTAGATAATATTCTAGAGTGTTTTAACAAAAATCACAACAAATTTTAAAATATCTAAAATCATTTAAAATTTCAATAAAATTTAAATCAATTCTAATTTCAGTTTTAATATACCCCACCCCCACCCTCCCACATTAGGAGTGTTCTCTTTCTTATTTTTCCAAAAAATATTAGAGAAAGAAAGTTGAGTAATGATTTTGCTTCAGATTTTCATCAGATCTATTCTGAAATCATTCAAATTTTCTTACTGGGTCGTCTTGTTCGGTTGGTTATATATATATATATATATATATATATTATTCTAAATAAGCTTTCTGATTCAGATATGAAGTTTAGTTCCTTAAATCACAAATCTATTTTGCTAAGGGTTTTTCTTTCAGTATTCATACTTTTTAACTGGAGTGTTTAAGTCTTGCTTCTGTGCATTTCCACCTTCTTGTTTTAGGTGGGTTCATTTTGGGCAATATTTTTGGTTGATTGGGAGTAAATTTTGATTTTGAAAAGAGGATTATGTGATTTCACCCTTAGGTAGGTTTGTCATGATTTGCAGAAGAGCTCAGAGCCGGTCCTATATTTTTGGAGGCTACAAGCCAAAAATAAAATAAAGGCCAGAATATAGTTATGCACTATGATAGAGTTGAATCCAACCCCTCTCACAATAGAAATTAATCTTAGAACCGCTAGGTTAAAGTCATATTTTGCAAATTTTGTGGCCTGTTAAATACTTATTATTGTGGCGGCCAAAAGCCCTTTATTCTTCAGCTTGGGTCCAAGCCGGAATTGGAATAGCTTACAAAGGTTTACTAAAATCAACTAATATGAGTTGACAGTCCATCATAGCGTTGTGGTGGTGGGATAGATGAAATGTTGATCTCCGTCATATCAGTGAACTTTTGTCTTTTTGGTTTATTTAGTTAATTACGGCCTGACTTAATACTCTATTCACTTCATTTTCTATTTTGGCTAAGATAATATTACTGACCACAAAAGATAAGAATCTAAACGTGAAACTACTTTATGACGTTTCAGCTCGATTGCTCGGCCTAGTTACTCGGCCCAAAAGGCAGGACTTAGCCCATTAGGTCAGGTAGACTTAGGGAGAACAAAAGAACAAGGTTTATCTATAAAACGAGGATGAGGCCAATAATGGGAGGCGAGAATTGGCGGATAGAAATTGGGGTTTTGCTCATTTTACTTTCTTGCCGACTTATACTTTTCTAGCTAGCTCAGTCAACCACCCTTTACTTTCCGCCTATTTTCATACTCTGTAAACTATTACTCTTTTCTTATCAATAAAAATCCTTCGAAATAATACACCGTCGAGTTTAATCTTTCCATACCAAGTCCGACCAAACTCAGATTCAACATAAACGAGTAAAATCCTAAGAAAGCAATGAAACATGAAGATCCAGTGGTCAAACACGAAGAGCCTGAGTGGAAGGTCTTACTTAGAACCAGAGTTAACGGAGATGTTAGAAATAAAAAGCTTGAGCTTGGAAGAGACGAGGTGAGGGAGCTCTTGGTAAGCCTTACGCTTAAGGTAGAAGACAACAGCTTCACTGAACTTGTGTGTGTCCACAATCACAACCCGTTTTCAGACATGGGAGAAAATGAGAAATAATGAAAGAGGAGAAAAGGAACAAGAGAATGAGGTCATACTGAAGACAAAAATGATTTTAGGGTTTTCAGTTTAACGGAATAAAAATTATTCTTTTATTATTAAATTAATGATTAACATGGAACTCTAATTTTTACTAAAATTTGAGTGGGAAATAATAGATTTCCCAAAAAAAATTAACATAAAATGCACTAGAAGACTTTTGAGGAACTCTTCTAAACCATAAATTTACTATATGTTTCAAAAGAATTCTCAAGAAGTCTTTTAATGCATCATATAATAGAAGGCTTTCTAATAAGTCTTCTAAAAAGAACTAATTAAATATCAGCAAACACCTCATTAAACATAAAATCAACTAATAAGATGTTTAATAAATATAAAATTAAACATATATATGTGAAGTTTAATTTTTTTTAATTAAGATTCTAATTTAACACAAAAATACAAACAATGCTACAACATGTGTTACCGAACCCTAAAAATGACAATCATGACTTACAACACATATTCAGTCATTTGTGTTGAAAACAATTCAATTTTAGTAAAGCTAAACATACATCATTTCGACTTTTTTTTAAACAATACATGATTTCAATTATTTTCTTTGAAATATTTTATAAATTCTATAAAAATATTTTTAATGTTGAATACATGAGAATAGTTCTAGAGATGTCTTCTGATAGAAGACTCTATTAACTCGAGAAGACTTCACAAGGTTATAATCGTAACATAGATTACAGGTTTTTTGTTTGGTCACAAGTTGATGGATGTCCAATTAAATGTGGTTTATTTTAATTTCAAAACTCGTTTATTTCTAATTTAATTAAAATCCAGATTAGGTTTTAATGTTTGTAACTATCATTTCCTTCTTCTCACTTTTCTCCATTCCAAGTAGTCCACTTTCAAAGTTATTTAGTCCCTAGTTGTAATCCTTATTAAATTGGCATAATATTATGAAGAGCATACTATTATGAATATTATCAATTGGTGATCAATTGAAAGTAATCCATCTAAAATCTCACTTAAAACCCATAATAGACGGTCTAAGTAGAAAAGATTGATATAAATCTCCAAAAATATAATAGTATATTTTCTATTTGTAGTTAGTAGCTGCATCTATGAAACGAAAAGATTAAATTAGATGAAGAGAGTACTTTTACCTTACATCTACAAAAGAGGAAGATTAAAATAGACAAATGGTCAACACGCATCATATGCCTTATCTCTCTTGATTTTTGGCCCACCTCACGCGCCTCCAAACTTGCTTCTCATAAGCTCACCAATAATTGAGGAAGTGGCTTGATTTTGGTAGCCCCCACACTCATCCACGGAACACAAATGTTCAGATATGACTTTCCAAATCTCAAAAACATCAGCCTCTCTAAGTTTGACCGCGTATTCTCTCCAAGGACAATCCTGACCACAACACTCAAGAACCATCAAACCTGGTGCTGACTTCCTACTTTTGTATCGAAATTTTCTGCTTATCGCATATATCACCATATGTTGCTTGAATGCTTCTCTATTTCTGAACATCATCCCCACGGCAATCTCGTGTGTGTAGTCTCAGATTTCTCCTATAGGAGAATAGGGTAGTGTTTTGTTTAATCTCTAAATTATTAGCTCTACAAATGTATTTCTACCCTCCTTCTATCTAACTATATACTAAATACCAAAGTAGTTTCACGTTTCTCCGTATTTAAACTACTTACTGATAACCATACTTATTATCAGATAAAAGTATAATACGTTGTTCCAAACTAGCAGTCCAACAACATTGCATCACTCTGTTTATTGAAATAGCCACTACACTGCTTTATCCGACTAAATCTTCGTAGTGTCTCATATATGACAAATCAATATGGGTTTGAACCATTAGAAAAGTAAGCCTAACCGTATTTATAATATATTAGCACATCACAAAATGAGGAAAACAATTATTAAAAATACAACTATTTCCTAGCCCGCGAATCAGAAACGAATCTTAGTAAATAATTTCCATTGTCCCACCTATTAGGAAACCTAACGAGTACAACATTGAATATTTAAACATTACTAATTAAAAAAATATGCGTCCAATAATATAACTCAAAACAACTAGTTTGTTTTAGCCGAATAGTATCATAGAATTTTATCCAGTATATAGTCTACTAACCGATTAGCAAATAAAAGCATACTACAAGATACACTTACTTTTAGAAGACCAACAAATTTACAACATCACTCATTAAAACTATATGCGCACACAAAATATTAAACACCACTTTAAGTTTTTTTTAGCCGGAAATATCATAAATTTTAGACGAAATAAGAACTTCTAACTGATTACAAAAGTTATCAGCACATAACAAAATAAAACAAGCTACACTTAGTTTTAGAAGACCAACATCATTACATCACCGAAAACCCCAACTTAGAAAGATCACAAACAAGGAACACAAGATAAAATACACACGTCCCACTCATTCCCTAATATTCAAAACCCGCCATATGTTCCCTTTAGAAGAAGTATCTTTGGCCCTCTCGCATGCCTTGCTTGTCCCACCACCCTTCATTGCGAAGCAAATTGCTAACTTCATCATTGGTTGCAGATTGTGATCACATGTGTTTGTCTTGGTTGCTAATGTCTTACCCCTCATGAGAGCATCAATGACATTTCCTCCCAACGTCTCCTCAGATACCACTTCTGCAAAAGTTTTGAATTTTAAATAAATACTAGACATCCATTCCATTAAATACTAACAACGGCTAAGCAAAACAATTTTTTTGTTGTCATAGCCATATTTACCAGGGATATCCACATGATGTCGACCAATCATAAAGCTCCTCTTTGTTGATTAGGTGGATGAACCTCCACCTTCATCCACTACAAGCTCATTCGTGTCCCCATTTTGTGGATCATTGTCCACTCCAATTTTAATTGCATTTCCAATATCCACACCGATGGTTTGTGTCTGAGCTTGTCCGTTACCACCAAAATCGCCTTCAACACCGAACCCATCGGTTGCAACTACTTCCCTAAAAAAGCATATCATTCTCTAATTCTCCCCCATTGGGAGTTTGGGAGTTCCCCTGTGCTGGATGGTCCACCAAGTCCATCCCCACATCCCAAAAAACGGGTGGTGCTTCTTCTTGGCTAATATGCCCAGCCAAAACCGTTGGAGCTAACGCGACACCTGTAAGTTGCTAAAGAATTAACAAGTTTTTTTTAACGTTGCTTTCAATTTTTTTCAACAAACATCGAAAACACTGTCATTTTATACTATTGAATAGTTTTTTTAGCAACACAAACATAAGCCTAACTCATACACACACGTCTCTTTACCAACTAAACACAAACATTTTAACTTCGTTTTTAGTTAATTCGTACCGTCTGAAAAATCTTATTGACCTCCATCCACCATCTCGTCATCATCGTCGACGAGTTGAATCACTTCTCTAACTGGTGGTTGGTTATGACCCTGGTTAGCAATATAGTTGTCCGCGTCTGCCATTTCTAATGATACTCGATGGAAAAGCAGCATCCCTTCCTCGGGATATAGCGTTCATCACGCGTTCAGTTTGTGATGCACGATTACCGAATACCATACATGCGTGCATTACATTATATGTTCACTCAGTGTAAGCACATAATTTTTTTTTCAAACCACTGCATGTTAATACAAACTTATTCTGATATGCGGCTTTTGTGTTCTCCTTCGCGTATTCGTCAAAACATGTACGTGGTAGCACCAATCGTGAAATTTGTTCGACAAAGGAATTTGTATTCTGATACGCCCTTAGGTCCCACTATTACAAGTATCGCAAGCTCATCCAACCATGTTCTCACAATTAGAAGCATAGACACCTGAGAAGTGTTCGCGATTGTGGTCGGAGGTGTTTTTTTTCCTAGTGGGGCGAGCATCCAGCTGGGTAGACGGTACTAGACGACCACGAGAGTATGAGGACTTATACAGTAACGTCATCTTACAATCTGGTCTAATGACTCAAAGCTCGCCATTATACATATCAACAACCTATAACCAAAGTCTTCTGGATCTGTTACGAAATCCCATTCTTCATCACGGTTTTATTTCCATTCTCCACGCCAAAGACGCACACACCGAACCATCCTGAAAAAATTATCCAATGCACACAACCATAAATTAGCAATACTCTGGTCATAAATTTTTTACTGATTAAAACATCAATGGTACGATGTCATGTTCCTATCAAATACGAAGCTCACCCAACCTATATTCCTGTTAACCAATGAAAGAAGATATAGTACAGTTTAAAAACGCAGTCAATGCAGTGGTAAGAACATTTTTTTTGTTAAAATCGAAACTTAAGAATGTTGGAATTAATTACCTTGATCTTTTGTCTGTGTTTTTACCTGAGTGTTAATGGAGAAACTCCAACGGTTGCCTTCGTTATATAGAACAACCCCGACACAAACTTCTGATTTGTTCCCCCCCATACAAACTTTTTGCTTGTTGACAAAGATCTTTTGGCCTGTTTCTACTCTCCATGCAGCCGATGTTGTCAGATTTTCTTACTATTTCATTGGTCAATCCAACTTGTTTAGCTGCCCTCACGTAGATGCTGGGGGGAATAAAACTTAGACTACTTATTACCAATTCAACCAATCACGTTATACAAAATGTTAACCTTCTAACCTGCAAATGCCAGTCGAAATTTTATCACTCTCATCAAGTAAAGGCTAATTTGGTAATTTCGTTTACCCTTCTGAATTTCCTAAGACCCACAATTTTTATCTAGTGGATATTTACCTAATTCGTCAATTCTCCTTGTATTCTAGCTCAATTTTCTCTTAAAAAACTACAAAAAATTCTAAAAAAATCATAATAATCAATTGTAAGTGTACATTAACAAATACAAAACTAAACCAATACAAATCAAAAACACCTTTTTTGTTAACCAGGAGGTTCGGGCTTTATATGACTTAGTCTGGGCCGTAATCCCCCCAGGGCGCGGCTAAGACCAAGTGTTTCCCCTCGCTAATGAGGAATATTCTGTTCCCAACGTTAGTAAACCTATGTCGCCATCCATGGCCATGCTTATGCCTTTAGCACTACAGAGGATCTACCACTAGGCCAACTAAGCGTTGGCAAAAAAAAACATTTTGTTGATAGTTAATTGATTAAATTTTATGTAAATTTATCGTTACATTAGGTTAATTATCATATTTATGTTTACCATTTCAACATATTTTAACTAAAATAACAAAAATTCAAAATATATTAAAATTTAGAAACATAATTAAAATCAAGAAATAAGAGACATATTTAACTATTATAGCATAAATAAATTATAATATAAATAAAAAAATATTTTTAGAAAATGTAATTTTAACTCTATTGAAATTTAAATAAAATCAAACTTAAAGATTTAAACTAAATAAAAACAAGACTAATATATATTATGGTTTTTCCCAAACTGGTAAATTTAATAAAAATAATTATGAAAAAACGTAAGATCGTTTTTTATAAAAATAAACAATGTTATTTTTAAAATTATTTTTTGTGCATGGCACATGAAACTCCTAGTCAACATCAAAATTATAAATCGCGAGAAAAGATTTTTCATATCAAGTTGTCACAAATCACATCATCATATTGCTCGAATCTATAAGTACGAAGACTTTAAACTCGCTGCCATTTTCCAGCCAATAAATCTTTCACTTCTCCTCGTTCGATTTTCATTTTTGAACTCTAACTCTAGTAACTCGTTCCTGTTAACTTCTCTCTATGACCAACTTTTGAGTTGTGATAAAATGATAGGGAATGGTCAATTTTCAAAGAATTTTTTGAGCTTGCTCACCAAGTGTTGGAATCAAAATCCATTATACATAGATCAGCGGCTAAAACTGCCAAATAATGGTGAGATGGATTGTCAATAAGAACCAAAAATGTGAGATAATAACTTCACACTAGGTAGTGATCCGCACCGTGCGCAGAGTGAAATAGTTGATTATATTATTTATTTTATGTTTACCAAAGGATTTATAATATAACCTTTTTTTAAGGATGAACATTTAGATATCCGTTCGGATTCAGTTGATCTATTCGGATTTCAAATTTTAAGAGTTATAAATTTAAATCTGATTCGGATATTTTTAAATTTTGGTTTGAATTTGGTTCGAACAATTTGGGGTTCGGTTCGGGTTCGAGTTTGGGTACCCATTCTAATTATGTAATTTTTAACAGAAATTCAAATATACTTAAGTCCTCAAAATCCAAAAATAAAAGTAATATAAGATATAAATTTTTTGATAATGTAAGACTAAATACTTAAATTTACATAAAGATTAGTTTATATTTGGATCGATGACAAATAGATATATTTAATATTTTATTTTAGATATTTACTTGTGACTACTTTGATAACATTTTAGATATTCTCATATTTTTGAATATCTAATAGATATAAAATTTAAAATAATTAATATAATTTAAGTATACAATTTTGATTTATATATTTTTGGTATCCAAAATATTTCATTTTGGATAAGATTCGGGTCTGGTTATCCGGATATCAAACTTTTTGATTCATTTTAGTACTTAATATGTTTTTAGTTTGTGTTTAGTATTACTTTCAAATAAAGTTTGATTCAATTCTTTGGATCCAGATATTTTACCTAGACTTACTTTCTTATACTAATAAAAGCAAAATAAAATAAATGTAAAACAAATATTTTAGGCTTATTTTATATACAAAATTATTGGACCATGCTTTAAGAATACCAATAAAATGGTTATGTGTCGTGTCCATATTGTTGAGCATCTTGTAAAATTGACGTAGTCTATAACCAATAACGTGTACTTTCTTATTAAATATATTGGTAAATATAATAAAAACATGATACAATCAAGTGTAAGGGGGTTAGGATTGCGTCAAAAATAATGTGATCTCTTCACTCAACACATGAATTATGTTTATCAACTGATTTCACGAATTTTCTTTCTTTTTAAATCTTTTCCAATTTTTTATTTTTCTAGCAATTTGATTACGTTTCTAATTCTTAGTCTAATATGAAAACTCTATAAAGAAAAGTAATACTTGGCTAAACTAATGATCCGATTTTGTGTGTGGTGTTTTTTATTTCAGTTTTATTTATTCATAACCAATAATATTTTTTTCCTTCATGTACATATGCCTCAACCATGACCAAGTTTAACAATGTACTAAACTTTTAATTTCTAAAAACATTCTCATTCCAGCATTTTATCTCTTCCATTTGCAGAATGAGTATTGTAAATTTCCCAATAGACATCATTTTAATATCATTGCACTTAAATAATTTTCCAACCTACAAAGAGTAAAAGAAAATCAAAGATTAAATTTTATAAAAACTCTTCACAAATTACTTTTCAATTATAACAATCATTCACAAGTATAGACATCATAAAAGAATTAGAATACCTTTCTTTTTTGTTTCTCCAAACACATAGAAAACATACTCTTTTCAGTGATTATCATCTGGATCTCTCTGTGGTCTTAAAATTCACCATGTGAGAACCATTTCAAAAATATATAGAAAAGAAATTAAAAAATCGAGAACAAATAAGATAAATATTAGAAAAGATTTTTGAAGATGTACAAAAGAGATCATCATTAGATTTCAGAAACAAATTTTATAACTATTGGAAAAGTTTTATCAAGGGGAAGAGAGGAAGAAAAGATTGTTGCGTGGTTAAAAGATAGTGAAAGTTTTAAAAATATATCTGTAATATCTCGGGTTTGTGGTATATGTAAAAAATTAAAAAAATTGATTTGATTATTTATGTTATTAAGTTAGCCCGTTTATTTTTTATTAATACTATGTTCATAGTAATTTTGTTTTTATTAGCTAGCCCATTTCTTTTAATTATTTGGATATTTATAGAATGTGTACATATATGTACTTAAAATAGTGATAATATTTATTATCAGTTAAAATTTAGAAATGTAAAAGATCTATTTATTTCTGTCACTTTTAATTTTTTTGTACATATATATATATATATATATATATATATTAACTACCAAATAAATAAATATTTTACAAAATACGAAATGCTAAATAAATTCAAAGACTTTTATGAATTACTTATAAACAAATACAATTTTTAATCTGAAATTCATCAGACATCTATTTTAATGA
>CAJHQP010010670.1:0-17822 GCA_905132765.1 Moricandia arvensis
ACGCTCTCTAGGGTTTTGGAAATAAGTAAAAAGGAAACTATAGTTTAACTTTAACATAAGCTTTAAAATGAAATAAAAATGTAAACTTCTTTAGCCTTGGACCTAGATAGGGCCTAAGTGATGTGAAGACAAGTTGTGGCTTCGTTGAAAACCTTCCTCCGGAAAACCTTGTGGGACAAAACCAAAAGCAAGGAAAAGAGCACGCACCCCATGTCTTGCCTAGACACTAATTCAACTGGATGTAGAGATGGCTTGAATTGTGATCAAGACATCTCGGATCAGACCTTGTCTAAGACTTTCTTGTTGTGGATGTGAAGTGAGTAATCCAACAACATTCTCTTTAAGCTTCTTGACTCTGGAACGAGTCATGTGACCTTCAGGAATGGCTAGAGCATCATCACCAGGCTGCTGGTGCAATGTGGCTTCATGTGGCTCATCTAGACTCTCCTTGTTCTCCTTAGTGATCCGCTCCATGATCACATCAGGACATTCCCTTCTTCATTTCAACACATCCATACCAGACTTGGACTCTTAGATCTCACCAAACGAGGTTGATCCCCTTTCCATGGGTCTTTGCTCTTTTCCTTGTTGGGGTTTTATCCCTAAGGAGGGTTTTCTTTGACAAGGTTTTTAATGAGGGAGATCTCATGGCATTCCAAGCTTGACTTGTTCCACATGGTCAAGCTTGAGGGTGAGTGTTGAACAAGAGGGGTTCACTTGATAGAGAAATATTAGAGGAATGGAGAAGGTTTGGAATTGGGGTGTCCGTACATGTCCGCACAGTTTGGCGGTACAAGGCCGTACAAGAGTTAATTCGGGTGTCCGTACTTGTCCGTACAGTCCCTACAAGGCCGTACAGGCCGTACGACTGTCCGTACAGTCGACCCTATTTTTGCACTTTCACCCAATGGTTCCCAAATCTTCCCAAACACTTCCTTCTTGATCATAAGCCCTTCTTGAACCTTGTTCTTGCTCAGCATAAGCTCATGGACCCTCTTTAGTCCTTGATCAGACTTCTAATGGGTTTTGGCCCTAACTTTGCACATGGCCTTTAGTGGTTCATTTCTCTCTTCAGGTTTAACACTCCCCCTCAAGCTTGACTCTATAGATCCTGAGTCAAGCTTGGAACCCTGAAGTCACTCCTCATTAAAAACCTTATGAGAGAAAACCCTCCTTAGGGATAAATCCCTCATAAGGAAAAGAGTAAGCTCCTTCAAGGCCTAGGGATTGGCCATTGAGCCTTTGTGCCTTAGAACCAGTGCGGTTGGACACAAAGGACTCTGGATCGTGGCCTAAACTCGTGCAGCCAACAACACAAAGGCTTGCACCCTCATAGAACTCGGCTTGACCTCTTCATAGACCCAAAACAACCTCATTTGGTCGAATGTAAAGTTTTCGGGTCGACTTGGTCCGTACAGATCCGTACGGTCCGAGTACATCCGTTCGTACCAAATCTGTATGGCCTCGCCCTAACTTTACACATAATCATCTTCAGTAAGGTTCAAGCACTGGTAATGGTACCTGATACATTATCCCAAAGGTGCATCAGTACTTATCAAGTATATCCACAAGAAAAAGAAACTTAGGCACACCTCAAAAGAATGAAACCAAACCAGAGATTCTAGAAACTTAGACATTCTTCTAAATGAAGCAAGATATCAATGATGGTTTCTACTAAGGCAATAGCACTAGAACTTATTCCATTTTACCCATAACAATCAGAGCCAATCTATTCAAGCATTTAAGAACCATTTCGAGATTTAAGATGAAATGATGAATGACATGAATTGAATTGAGTTTAAGTTACTTCCCTTTTTGTTTGGATGAGGAGTGACTGGTTTGTCACTTGAATCCCTCACACTCGGCCAGTTGCAGCCTCTCCATGGCAACACCAACTTGATGGGAGGTTGGATGATCCTTTGTTGAAGTCCTTGCAAGGCTTTGAAGCTGGACCATGGATGGATCATGTAAATTCAGACTCCCCCTCAAGCTTAACTCCGAGACTATGGGAGGAGCTAAGCTTGTGAACGATCCAAACCATCCATGGCCGTATGACCACCAGTCTTCTTGACTTTGTGATGTCCTTCTTCTTGTGAGTTTACACTCTTCCTTAATAGGAACTAGATTGTTTGAATCACCATAGAGAGATCCTCACAAGATACTTTCTCTCCATTGCATGACCCATTCTCTATACACTCCTTGTATTTGAATGGCCTGATGCGTCCATGGAATGGTATGCAATTGGAAGATTAGCATGTCCTTTGTTCCATTTCCTTTAGATCATCGGCCTCCTCATGACTTTGGTGATGATCTTCATTGCAGCACCCTCTTGGTGATGCTTTTCTTTGCTTGTCTACTGTCCTCTCTACACTCTCCTGATATGTAGGCTATGGTGACTTAACCACCATGGACAGAACCGCAAGGCAGCTCTCCATTTGTCACAACATCCTCTCTACACTCTTTGGAGTAGGCTATGGACTTCCCATGGAATGTTGGCAATGGGCAAATTCAAGGTCTTAGGAACCATCAGTCTTTACAAGACTTGATGTCCTTACCCTTGTGAGTTTTGGCTCTCTTCCTTATACCAGGAACTATTGGTGTTTGAATCACCTTAAGAGCCCTCACAAGGTAGTCTCTCATTGTATGATATACCACTCTACACTTCCTGTAGACTTTGGGACTTACATGTCCAAGTGGTATCATACAATGGTATCAACCTCTCATTGCATACTAAATCACACTACACTTCCTGTGGACTAACACGTCCAGTGATGATATGCAATGGCATTAGACCTTTGTCTTGTCACTTTGGTTTGGTTTGTCACTGTAACACATCTTGTGTACCTAGCATCACCACAACTCAATGCAAGATTAGATCATCCCATTGGGACCAAACCAAGATCACTCATCCGGTTTGATCACCAATGCCTCAACAAGCTAAAAGAAAATTTGAAACCAGCAGACCACAGAGCAAGACAGGGCAATTTAAACTTCTCTAGATGCAATGCAAGCTTGAAACAAAGCACTTGCAACTAGGCTGGAATTTTAGATGCACCATATATGAATGCAACAATCTTAGACAGCAACTATAAGAATGCAACAAATTCAATCCGAACTAACCACTATATGATCCATTTTAAACAACCTAAAACTGAATGCAAGAAAACACCCAGACATGTTAATGAGCAATAGTTTCACCAAGATCATAGATTCAAGTAGTTTAGACAAACTTCTAAATCCTACTTTATATCTCTGATGGATTAACTATGTCATTAACATCCAAGCAACAAAGAACCGGATTGAATCACTACCTACATGCTTATGGATGCAAAACAGTCTAAAACAATTCTCATGATGCAAGAAGCAGAGACACTCAGTTCTACACGCCATGACAGAAAGAGATATGACAATGCACGAGACAAAACTAAACCACCAATATGATGCTTATGCAAGAACAAGAATCAGAACACAAAACAATGCAGTAAACAAGCCAGGAGATCACGGGACAAACAACACTCCAAGCACACCAAAGTATAAACTCTTATTAAGGGATAAAGGATTTGCTTACAGCTAAGGAATCCGTGCTGATTCCTTAAACTTTCATGAATACAGGTCAGTATTTCTTGTTGAGTTTAGCCCAACCCTTCTTTAGTCAATACTGCTTGAGGCAGCTTTAGACTTGGCTCTTGAGGAACACCTCCATCCTTTTTAGACTTGATGCTTAGCTCCCAATGCACCTCTTCTCGGATCAATACAGGTCACTGAGCTTGATGGTACTTCTGGTAGCTCACTTGAGTTTCTTTCTCTAGTTTGGCCGAGATTTGGGTCCAAACTTGGAATGAGCTCAAGAGAGATCTAAAACCGTGTTCACCATTTTTTTAGCTTAAGTGCCTTTGGTCACCAGTCTCCCATGGACTTAAGTGATGACCACTCCTACTTGTGTGCCTCTTGAGCTAGCAGCACACCACTTCCGCAGCAGTGTTTTAAAGCCACTATCTCTTCACACAAACTCTCCATTGCTTCTCAATGGGCAGCGCCTTTTCTTACTTGGTTTGGTTAGACACTGAACACTTCTTATGTTCCTGTACAGCACTCAAACTCCAGAATAAATTAGGCCACAAGCATTGGGATCAAACCTTGACTAATAATCAAGTTTGATCTCCAATGTCAACAGCAATGCAACTTCCTAAATGACAATGCATGATCTGTTAAGATAAAACACATTTCATTTAGGCAAAACTAGGCTACCTTAACCGCATCCTTAGACATTACTCTAGGTGCTCAACATAAGGCAGCAACCAACCAAGTGAATGATGAAAATGCAAAACACCTTAACAAGTTCTAATCAGACATGAATGCAATCACTGGAGCTGATACACTATCTAGCACCCTAATTCACATTCAAACAGAGAACAAGGTATGGCCTTTTTAACAATCACACATCACACAAGACCTTTAAGAATCCTGGGACAGTATCTAGCAAGCTTTATAAGACCTCAGGACATAAACACACACTACACCACATGGCCATAACAAAAGTCTCAAGCTTTATACAAGGGAAGGAAGTTATCTTACAGTCAAGGAACCTGTGCTGGTTCCTTGAACCTCCATGGTTAACCGGTTCATGACTAGACAGATTTGGGTTGTTGGTTTGGGAATCAACACCTCCTTCTTTGTGTGCCTTCCCCCTTGACCCCCATCATGCCAAAGACACCAACTTTCTCCATGTTTGAGTCGCCACACCAAGATCCAAGTTGAAAGTCTCCTTCTTTAAAAGGTTTCTCCTTTGACAGTGAGGAAGAGCAGCTTGGACAAGCTTCCACTGGCCTTCTTTCCCCAGAACGAACATGGGAGAGGAGGATGAACTGAGAGTAGCTTTTGGGCACTCCGTGGATGATAAATTTTTGATCTTGAAGGGTTTAAACGACTGGATGCACAGAAGCTTCTTCATTGGTTTAGAAATGGCATGAGAGAGAGAGAGAGAGCTTGAGCTTGTGGATGCTAATGAACCAGGTTCTGATGAACCTGGCTCTGATACCATGAAATTTTATCAGAGTTCAGGCCGTGGGTTGTGTGAGAAGCTTCAACCTCAACAGGTTCGGACTGATCTTGTAAAAACAAGGAGAAAATAAGACTTGATGAGAGAATAAGATTGTGGAAGAGACTAAGAGAATAATGAGACTAAAGAGAGATTCGTGAGACTTAATGAACCAGAGACTAAGAGAGTGAAGAACAGAGATTTAGAACCCATAAAAGAATAGGAAAGAGGAGGGGAAATCCCACTCTCTCACTTAATTTGTTTACAATCGATAATGAGGCCTTTATAGGCAATACAAGAAGCAAACATTAACCTATATCTAAGGGCTGATAAAGCGTGAGAGAATGGACGGTTTCGATGAAGTCAGATGGTCTTCATACAGGCTGGAGACAGCCTGGGCGCGCCTAGGAAAGCTTGGCCAGGAATAGGCCAGCAATGCACATGAGCCTGGCCAATGATCAGTCCAAGTTCATTCCTTCTTTTGGATAAGCATATTGAGAGCATATTCCTCTTATCCATCTCGTCCCAAATGATCCCATGCCTCCTTAGCTTTAATCAGTCACAAGGGATTCAAATTGCTTCGGTTTAAAGTGATCAAACCGAAGACAAACCCGAAACTGCTTTATTTCTCGACCGTACGGACTGTGTACGGACCACCTGTCCGTACACCTTGACCCGGATTTTGCACATTGCCCAAACTCACCCAAAAGTTGAACCAGGAAGTGTTTTGGGTCGACCATGTCCGTACGGTCCGTACAAGGACGTACAGGCCGTACAAGGCCGTACAGGCCGTACGACTGTCCGTACAGTCGACCCTATTTTTGCACTTTCGCCCAATGGTTCCAAAATCTTCCCAAACACTTCCTTTTTGATCATAAGCCGTTCTTGAACCTTGTTCTTGCTCAGCATAAGATCCTGGACCCTCTTTAGTCCTTGATCAGACTTCTAATGGGTTTTGGCCCTAACTTTGCACATGGCCTTTAGTGGTCCATTTCTCTCTTCAGGTTTAACACTTTGGATCTAATGCCTTTACCTGAGTGTGAAAGAGTTAGTCTGGATGGCAAGAAAAAGGCTGAGATGGTACAACAGATTCATGAACAAGCTAGGCGCAACATTGAAGATAAAACAAAGCAGTATGTCAAGCATGCCAACAAGGGCAAATGGGAGAAGGTGTTTGAAGTTGGTGACCAAGTGTGGGTGCACCTAAGGAAAGAAAGATTTCCAAATGAAAGGAAATCTAAACTGATGGCGCGGTTGGATGGACTTTTTGAGGTCATAATGAAGATAAGCAACAATGCCTACAAGCTGGAACTCCAAGGTAAGTATGATATGAGTAATAGCTTCAACGTTACTGACTTGATCCCTTTTGTTGCAGATGAGCCAGATTTGAGGACAAATCCTTTTCAAGAGGGAGGGGATGATGTGATCATGGACCAGCCAACTAATGGAGATGATGAGCTGATGGACAAACCAATTGATCATGATGCCTTGTCCATTCCAGAAGGGCCTATGACTCGTTCCAGATCAAAGAAGCTCAAGGAAGCTATTGGAGGATTAGTTAAGATGCCATTTATACAAGAAGATTGTCTTGGCCGAAGCTTGGTCAACCAAGACACACTCACCACCATTCAAGCTACTCTTTTATCAAGCTGATCATCAACTAGGCAAGCAACCTAAGTGTGCTCTTTTTCCCTACCTTTGGTTTTGTCCCAATGGGTTTTCTAAAGTTAGGTTTTTAACGAGGCCTTAGTTTGCTTCACAAATCACCTAGTTGATGTATCTTAGTATATGCATGATATATGCATATTAGGACCGACCACATTTCTATCTTAGGATAAGTTTTAAACTATGGTTTTTATTTCATTAAGCTCTCGAAACCTAATGGAGCATTTTCCTCGGTTTCTATTTAAACTCTTGTAAACCTTCATTCTAAGGCACGCAGTCTTTTATCTTTAACCTTTTGTATTCTCTCTTTCTCTCTGATCTTTGTCGAGTGCAAGAGCTTGCTGGTGAGTCATATCCGGTGACTAAGGGTTCTAATTTGGTGTGTCTTATCCGATCTAGTACCTAGGAGTATCAAGGAGATAATCCACACCTCTTTGTGTCACCAATTGATCCACAAACCTTGGTAAACTTGAGTCTTTGATTCGTTTACGCAAGGATCTATCCCAAACAATCCAGAGAAGCATCCTAGGAACGTGTTAACTTTGAATGAAGCTGAAGAACACTCAAGGTTTAGATCTAAGAAAGGATGAAACTTTGAGATGAATCAACCCGGAAAGATCTTAGAAAACGAGAGGGAAAGCTTCAAACTTTCAAACTTTCCTTGGATCTTAAGAAAGGTTTGAACTTTGCCTTTGAACTTTGAAGAACACGAAGAACACAAACCCAGATTATCAGTAACCTGGCTTTGATACCATGAAATCTTAAGAGAATAAGAGAATAGATGTGTTTGTTTAGACAGATTCAAAGAGAAACTAAGACAATAGAGAGATTAAGAATAGATTTGTGTGGAAAGCCATTCCGGCTAAGAGAAAAAATAAAGAAGAGGACTGGTTGATTCTTATTGATACTCGACAAGATTAATATATAGAAGAGCTACAAGGGTTTTCAGAAAAGCAAGGAAGAGCAAATATGTGGAAAGAAGAGACTAGGCACGCTTATTTCAAATGGTCGACCAAGGAGAGTCAGAAGAAGAGCATCAGCATCTTTGGGAAGATGCTGATAACTTTCCAGCCTGTCCACGCCTTATCCACACTGATTTTTACCGGATAGATCAAGTGAAGGCACGGTAAGCGTCCCTGGTTACTTCCTGTTTTACCCGGATGCAGTTTTACCTTTGGTTGAGTGTTTTGGTTCGACCATGATCTCTTGTACGGCATGTACAGTCTGTACGAACATGGTCGACAAAAAACCTCCCCAATCCTTTCTCTTCTCCTCATTCCTCTTAACCCAATACTCCTCTATTATTTTAACTTCTCAGCATACCTCAACTCAACAGTAAAGGAACAACTAAAATCAGAAACAGGATCAAGCTCTTCAAGCATATATAACTCGCCCTTGGTAACTCCTTTTTCAATAATCTTTTGGCTCTCAATATCCTGAAACTCAACATCGTTAGGACTGAATATAACCTTACAATTCAAAACATTAGTGCACTTCTTAACCGATAACAAGTTTGAAGTGAATTCAGGCATATAGAAAACTCTTGAGTTCTTACTAAACAGTTTTACATTTCCCACTCCTCTAATAGGAATCTTATCACCATTAGCAATCATGACATGACCATTTGCTGGTTCAATGTCTTTGATCAGACTGGTGTCACTTATCATGTGATGGGAAGCACCTGAGTCTACTATCAATGGTTTAGATGAGCTATTAGCAATGTGACAAGTAACTTCAGGACTAGAACAATCAAGACTTTGGCGGTTCATTTCATTCTCTATTGTCCTACCGGTTCTATCAGTCCTAAGCTCATTCACATTTACTAGATTACTAGCAATCATTGAAGCACCAAGAGAATACCCATTAAGGTTACCAAAGGTGTTACCATTTTCCTTAAGCATTTTGATGAGAGCTTCAATGTCAGACCTCCTTATGTAGTCTTGATCATTGTTCCTGCTGGTAACTCCCGTGTAGGCAACAAGGGAATTTCCTTCACTTGCCTCCCTCCTATCACCATCGGTTGTCTTGCTTGAGCCAGTGCCATTTGAACCCTCCGAGATGTGAGCTATGGCTTCCCTCTCCTTCATGAACTTGGCCGGCTTGAGATGTGGGTGAAGGATCCAGCAGTGACTCTTCTTGTGGCCATGCTTCTTGCTGTGATCAGAGTTACCATTGAACCTCCTGTCTTCATACTTGTTGAAAGCCACCTTGTTTGCCATTGGATTTCAACCTGATCAGTTTGTGCAGCTTGGTTAGCCAAGGTAAGCTCCCCCTTGTTGACAAGAAGCAATAGAAGACAAGAAGGAAAAGGGTTCAGATGGTTGCAAGATCACTTGGTCCTTACAGACTTGGAATACAAGTCTGTCTTGTTGAACAAGAGGGGTTCACTTGATAGAGAAATATTATAGGAATGGAGAAGGTTTGGAATTGGGGTGCCCGTAAAGTTTGGCCGTACAAGGCCGTACAAGAGTTAACCCGGGTGAACTTGGTCGAAAGTTACCCGAGGTAAATGTAACTTGATGCGCCCCTAGGATGCTCTTTGGTTGATGGGGATGGATAGATCCTTGCAAGAACGAATCAGGGACTCAAGTTCTTCAAGGTTTGTGGATTGAATGGTGACACAAGAGGGATGGATGATCTCTTGATGCTCCTAGGCGACTGATCTAGATATGACACACCAAATAAGAAGCCCTTAGGTCTCTGGATATTACACACCAAAACTCGACAACTTCTAGAGAGAGAGAGAGCCGTCAAGAGAGAAAAGAAACTCGTTTTTTATTGATTGCTTGAGTACAATAGGGTTTAGGGAACCCTTTATATAAAAAGATACCAGAGAACATGCTCTCTAGGGTTTCGAAAATAAGTAAAAAGGAAAACTATAGTTTAAACATAAAATAAGCTTAAAATGTAAATACTTCTTCTGGTCTTGGGCCGATATAGGCCTAAGTGATGTGTAAGACAAGTTGTGGCCTCGTTAAAAACCTTCCTCCGGAAAACCTCGTGGGACAAAACCAAAAGCAAGGCAAAGAGCACGCACCAAATGTCTTGCCTAGACACTAACTCAGCTGGGTGTAGAGATGGCTTGAATGGTGTTCAAGACATCTCGGATCAAACCTTGTCCAAGACCTTCTTCTTGTTGTGGATGTGAAGTGAGTAATCCTACAACAGTCTCCTTATGTTTCTTGCCTCTGGAACGAGTCATGGGACCTTCTGGAATGGCTAGAGCATCTTCACCAGGTTGCTGGTGCATTGTGACTTCATGTGGCTCATCTAGACTCTCCTTGTTCTCCTTAGTGATCCGGTCCATGATCACATCATATTCCTTGGTGTTTTCCATGATCACATCATCCCCTCCATCTTCAAAAAGATTTGTCCTCGAATCTGTTTTACCTGCATTAAAGGGAACCAAATCAGTAACATCAAAGTTTAAAATCAGATTACACTTACCTTGCAAGCCTCTTTGATAGGCTTTGCTGCTGACTGGTTCAGATATGTAGAAGGGAATGATCCGTTTGATTACTGATTCATTACTCAAACCTGCATAATACTCTTTGACACACAATAAGTTAGCACATAAAATTTTATCATAGAGCAAGAGCAATAGTCCAAATCCTTTTCTGCTCGGTTTTGGCTTGTATTTTGCATCTGGAGGTGCTTCTTTGATGATGATGAAGCAAGTGACGCCTTGGTGCTTATCCTGGTCCAAATATGGTGGTTTGAACCTCATATCTTCCTCACACTTGTAGCTTCTCCTTACACCCTTCAAAGCTTTCCTGAAATCTATACTTGGCTCTTTTGATAAAAACAAGAGTATTATATCTGTGTAAAGAGTGATAAAAGAATCATTGAAAACATTACCACTTACCTTAGCATGCTCACCTGGTCGCCATAGATAGGTTTGAGATGTTCTAAACTTAGCAAAATTCAAACAAAGCAGAGATAGGATCACCTCACTTGTAGAACCCATAACTCTTTCACCTGAGAAGCTTTGGACATGAGTCCAATTCGACGTGAGAGCCTGATGAGTTAAGTTTCTAATAAAGTTGGTTTCATGGCCTAAATCGTTTTTGTTGATGAGATAGGATCTTCTGACTGCTCCTATATCACAGCTGGCGACTAGACAGTTTTCAAGATTTGCTTGGTGCTTCTCCAACTTAGCCAAAGACTCATTATTGATACTCCGATCATTGTAGCTCCTCTTTTCACCTGTACCTTTCTCAGCTTGTTTTGAACAAGTCAAGTGTGTTATCAGGTCAAAGAAAATATTATAGACAAGGATGTCTCCAGAGCACAAAACAGTATGGCTCTTCCATCTATTATGCATATCAAAGAAAATATTACAGACCCAAATATCATCAAGGATCAAGTTCACACATTCAGAAGCAGAGGGTTCTAGCTTCAATTGTGAAACAGGTTTATCAAATAAAGTGTTATACACTAGAATATCCTCAAAGAACAATCCTACACGTTTAGAATCATTTTCAGCACACAAACAATCAATCTCAAGCTTAGAGATATTTGCAGATTTCAAAATTTCAAACCTAAAATCAGAATGATGCAATTTCGGTTCATGCAACTTCCTAGGTTCTTTCAAGACATATTTGGATGCAAAACAATCATCAGTGTTCAAATCATGCCTAGGAAAATTCACAACGAAACTCTTCTCTTCAATTCTAGCAAATGAATCACAAGGTTGTCTAAAACAGAAATCAGTTTGTTTTAACTCAAGCTCTAAAACCTTTTCAAAGTGATCAAAGCTTTTGCTATATTTCAGAAACTGATCAAGACTCAAAACATGACCAGAAATGTTGTTTTTATTATTTTGAAAATGTTTTTGATCAAAGAGGTTTTCTGGTTCCAGTCCTTTAAAAGATCTAAGCAAGTTATCAAAAACAGAATTTGAAACACAAAAATCTTCTACTTTGTCAAGACCAAAACATTTTATGTCTTTAGTACTCACTTTAACACACATTGTAGGCACATAACTAACCACTTTAGCTTCCTTACAGTGATTTTTCTGGTTATGAGACAAGGGTTTAGGAGTTGGGTTAGACTGCAAGCTGTTCTGATGTTCCAACTCTTCTCCTTGTGTTTATTGCTCTAGTTCTCTATCTACTGATTCTTCTTTTGCAACCTGTGACACTAAAACAAGGCTACTCGGTTGCACCGGTTCAATAAAAGTTAGTTCATCACAAGAAGAGCTGAAATTAAATTCAGGCTGAGGTAAGAAAGAGAACACTCTTGTTCTGTCCAAGACTTTCTTTTTACCAAAGATGTTTCTGTTTGAGCTTCTTGAGTTGGTGCAGTTAAATCTGATTGTGCAGCTGAGTCTGGTTCTGGGTGCTTTGATGAACGTCCAGGGTTGGTCCTCTTGAATTTCTTCTCCACATCCACCATTACTTGTAATAACTTCTTTTTATCTTCCTCATCGAACCAGGAATGTTTTTATGTTTTATCTTTGCTGTAACAGGTTACTGCCTTGCTAGGTGTGACTTCCTTCATTGGAGACTTTAGGGAATTGTTGCCTTTGGATGCATAGTTTTCCCTTAGTAACAACTTCAGACTCTCCCACGTGGTGATAGTTGGTTCCTTGTAGAACCTGCGATCATCTTCTTCTTGCAACCACCACTTATAAGCGTTTCCTTTGAGTTGAGAAATTGCAAAAGCTAATCTTTCCTTCTTCAATATTCTGTTGTAATGCAGCCACTTGTCCATGGTTCTTTCCCACTCTAGATAGTCACTTTTTCCTTAAAAAGCATAGAGTCGAACATGAGTAACTGGTTTATAATCAGAATAAAGATCAATTTATTTAGGAGTGAGAGAAGATTGGTGTGGTCTGCTCCATGTGTTGGCTGGTTGCTTGAAGTGTGGCTCTCCAAGACCATTAGCTTGTTGGAGATCCTGTCTAAACTCCTGCCAGAGTTTATCATGGCTGGTTTTCATCATCTGCTGCAGCTGAGCATTCATAGCCTTAAGTAACAGCCTTTCATCCTAAGTGAGGACTCCTTTCTGATCTCCTGCTATGGTACCAAAGTTGCTTCGTCCTCAGACTCGGTCCCTATTGCTTCCTGCACAAAGGAAAACGAGACAACCAGTAAAAACACTCTAGACAAACAAGACAAGTAAAAAGGAAAAAGATCAACACCAAAAAGGATAAGCTTGCTCGGCAAGATAAGAGAAAAGAAAAACGACTAGGTTTAAATCGATTAGGGTTTCTGTTTACAAGCAAAAAGGAAATTCTTCTAAAACCTTGTCTAATGCTTTATCAATTTCGAGCAGCCTAAAGACCTAGTTCTTCTTCTTGTTCAATTCGATTAATAAGTTTTGCAGTTGAATCAAAAGATGAAAAGAGTAAACAAAAACTCATGCGGCTAGGGTTAAAAAGGAACTAGGGTTTTCTGCCTAACAAGTAAAAAGGAAAATCTCAAAATTTCGCCTAGAACATAAATCAAACTCGAGCAGCCCTAAGACAACTTAGATCTACTTCTGTTCAAGATGATTAAGAAGATTTAATGATGAAACAAAGAGATTTAAAGAGAAAACGAAACTTCCCTAACCAGAGTTGATTGCTTGAGTACAATAGGGTTTAGGGAACCCTTTATATAAAAAGAAACCAGAGAACATGCTCTCTAGGGTTTCGAAAATAAGTAAAAAGGAAAACTATAGTTTAAACATAACATAAGATTAAAATGTAAATACTTCTTCTGGTCTTGGGCTGAGATAGGGCCTGAGTGATGTGTAAGACAAGTTGTGGCCTCGTTAAAAACCTTCCTTCGGAAAACCTCGTGGGACAAAACCAAAAGCAAGGAAAAGAGCACGCACCAAATGTCTTGCCTAGACACTATCTCAGCTTGATGTAGAGATGGCTTGAATGGTGTTCAAGACATCTCGGATCAAACCTTGTCCAAGACCTTCTTCTTGTTGTGGATGTGAAGTGAGTAATCCTACAACAGTCTCCTTAAGTTTCTTGACTCTGGAACGAGTCATGGGACCTTCTGGAATGGCTAGAGCATCTTCACCAGGTTGCTGGTGCATTGTGACTTCATGTGGCTCATCTAGACTCTCCTTGTTCTCCTTAGTGATCCGGTCCATGATCACATCATATTCCTTGGTGCTTTCCATAATGTAACTCGACCAAAAGTTACATTTACCATTTACCACCCCGACTCAAGCTTGGTTCGCGGATAAGGAAGATCAAAATGATGAGCTGTGGACAGGCTGGCTCATGTGGCTAAGAAAGGAAGAGCATCTGGTCAAGATTCCTTTGGCATCTCGTGTGTGAAGCTTCTCGTCCAAGTATTTGAATTAGGCGCCTAAACGAGCCTTGACTTCACACGCTTAGTCTTCTATCCGTTGAAACCTTATCCCTTTGTTGTCCTAAGCTTTCCTCTATATATTGTAACCCTCTTGTCGAGTATTAATCAATCAAGCAACTCATTTCTTTTCTCTTAGTCTCTCTAGTCTCTCGGTTCATCCGAAATGGGTTCCTAAATCCAAATCTCTTAAAGTCTCTTTCTTTAGTCTCGAATCCTCTCAATATCTTCTTCCATTCTTATTCTACTCAGATTCTACTCTATATTTCATGGTATCAGAGCCTGGTTCACTTGAATCTGGGTTCGTTTGAGTTTGTTCATACAAAGTTTCATCCTTTTTTTCTCTAAAGTTCAAGTCTCAACCCTCAAGGGAGGAAACTATCTGCTTTGGTCTCGTGTGGTGAAGACAGCCGTGGGAAGTAAGGGTCTTTGGAGTCACATCCTTGAGAGTGAAGCTCCAAAACTCATTACTCATGAAGGCAACAAAGAGGTGGTGGTTTGTGATGAAATGAAGTGGATCCAAGAGGACAACCTGGTGATATCCATCCTCTAGAGCTCATTGGATCCGTCAATCTTGTAAGCCTACAGCTATTGTGAGAAAGCTAAGGATCTATGGGATACACTCCAAAAGGTGTATGGAAACATCTCAAACCTCACCCGGGTGTTTGAGATCAAGAGAGCTATCAACAACTTAGCCCAAGAAGACATGGAGTTTACCAAACACTTGGGAAAGTTTAGAGGTTTGTGGTCAGAACTTAAGATGCTGAAGCCTAGTACTACTGATCTGGATGAGCTTAATGAGAGACGTGAGCAAGACAAGGTCTTTGGCCTATTGCTTACTCTCAATGCTACCTACAACAATCTCATTAAGCACATCCTTAGTTCCGAGAAGCTCCCAACTCTTGAAGATGTTTGCGCTTAGATCCAGAAGGAACAAGGGTCTTTGGGGCTCTTTGGAGGGAAGGGGGAGCTCACTCTGGCAAATCAAGTCGAGGTGGCTCAAGCGAACAAAGCTCACAAGTATGAAGACCGGAGGTTCAGTGGAAACTATGAAGAAAGGAGGTTTGGGGGAAACTATGATCATTGCAAGAGGCATGGACACAAGAAGAGCCAATGCTGGATTCTCCATCCTCACCTCAAGCCGGCCAAGTTCATGAAGGAAAGGGAGGCTCGTGCAAATGTACTTATGGTACAAGTGATCAAGCTGGGGCAGGAACCTCTAACAGGGCCAATGAAGCAGAAGGGCGTGAAGGTGGTGAGAGCAAGGCGTTGGTAACCTATACTGCCCATCAACCACGACCCAATGAGCATGAGTTCATCCGCCGATCTGAGATGGATGCTCTCATCAAAATGCTCAAGGATAATGGTAACAATCTTGGTTATATTAGTGGGTACTCATTTGGCGCATATAGGATTGCTAGTACTGCTAATACTGATAGTGCCTACACTCATTCTAGGATGCTTGGTCAATCTCACACTGCTCATCACATGTCTAAACCCTTGATAGTAGATTCAGGTGCATCTCATCATATGATCAGTGATACTAGTCTTATTAGAGACATTGAACCTGCGCATGGACATCTAATGATTGCTAATGGAGATAGGATACCAATAAGAGGTGTAGGCAAGTTGAAACTATTTGACAAAGAATCTAAAGCTTTCTATATGCCTGAGTTTACTTCAAACTTACTTTCTGTCAAGAAGTGTACCACTGATATGCATTGCAATGTTATCTTTAGTCCTAATGATGTGAAGTTTCAGGATATTTAGAGCAAACGGTTGATTGGGCAAGGAGTAACCAAAGGAGACCTTTATATGCTTGAAGAACTTAGTTCTGTGCCTGATCATAATTACTCATTTACTTCTGTTCCTGTTTCTGTTTTAAATAAGAATGCTTTGTGGCATGCTAGACTAGGACATCCTCATGTTAGAGCTTTAAACTTAATGGTTCCAGGTGTTTTGTTTGAGAATAATGATTGTGAAGCTTGTATTTTAGGCAAGCATTGTAAGATTGTTTTTCATAAATCCACAACCATCTATGAACATTGCTTTGATCTGATTCACTATGATTTTTGGACTGCACCGTGTTTGTCTAGGGAGAATCACAAGTATTTTGTATCATTCATAGATGAGAAATATAAATACACCTGGATAACCTTGATCCCATCTAAAGATAGGGTGCTTGATGCAATTAGAAATTTTCAGAACTATGTGACTAACCAGTTTAATGCCAAGTTGAAAATTTTTAGATAAAATAATGGAGGGGAGTATACTAGCCAAGCCTTCAAACATCACCTATCTCAACATGGCATACTTCACCAGACTAGTTGCCCCTATACCCCTCAACAGAATGGAGTAGCCGAGAGGAAGAACATGCATCTTATGGAGGTTGCTCGGTCCATGATGTTTCAAGCAAATGTCCCCAAGAGGTTTTGGAGTGATGCAGTGTCTACAGCTTGTTATCTCATCAACAGAACACCAACGATAATCCTGGACAACCAGTCCCCATTTGAAGTCTTGAATAAACATAGACCAACCCTGGATCACCTTCGGGTCCTTGGTTGCCTATGTTTTGTTCTAAGACCGGGAGAGTGAGAAACAAACGGGAGGCAAAGAGCACTAAGGCGATGTTTATAGGGTACTCACCGACTCAGAAAGATAATAAGTGCTATGATCCTATAACCAGAAGAGTTCTGGTATCAAGGGAGGTGAAGTTCATTGAAGAAAGGGGGTATTATGAAGAAAAGAACCAAGCAGAGTTAAAGGATCTTGCATCTGACAAGGCAACTAACTTGAGGATTAATCTCTCCCAAGATCCTAAGGCTGGATTGTTAAGTTGAGGTAACTAGTTTGTGTGGACTAGAGAGTGATGTGATCATGGACCGGATCACTAAGGAGGACAAGGAGAGTCTAGATGAACCACATGAAGCCACATTGAACCAGCAACCTAGTGATGATGCTCTAGCCATTCCTGAAGGTCCAATGACTCGTTCCAGAGTCAAGAAGCTTAAAGAGAATGTTGTTGGATTACTCACTTCACATCCACAACAAGAAAGTCTTGGACAAGGTCTGATCCGAGATGTCTTGATCACCATTCAAGCCATCTCTACATCAAGCTGAGTTAGTGTCTAGGCAAGACATGGGCTGCGTGCTCTTTTCCTGTCTTTTGGTTATGTCCCACGAGGTGTTCCGGAGGAAGGTTTTTAACGAGGCCACAACTTGTCTTCACATCACTTAGGCCCTCTCTCGGTCCAAGACTAAAGAAGTTTACATTATATTTCATTTTAAAGCTTATGTTAAACTTAAACTATAGTTTCCTTTTTACTTATTTCCGAAACCCTAGAGAGCATGTTCTCTGGTTTCTCCTTATTTAACGGGTCTCTAAACCCTATTGTACTCAAGCATCTTTTAAATAACGAGTTATCTTTCTCTCTTGACGGCTCTCTCTCTAGAATAGTTGTCGAGTTTCTGATGGTGTGTAGTATCCAGGAACCTAAGGGTGTTTGCTTGGTGTGTCATATCCGAGTTATTCATCTAGGAGTATCAAGAGATCTTATCATCCCTCTTGTGTCACCAATCGATCCACAACCTTGAAGAACTTGAGTCTCTGATTCGTTCTTGCAAGGATCTATCCATCCCCATCAACTAAAGAGCATCCGAGGGGCGGATCAAGTAGTATCAGAGCAACTTTGGTTAGGAAGTACTCGTTTTCTCTCTTGTTCTTTTTATTTCTTCCGTGTCTCATCTCTATCATCTTGAATAAGCAGTAGAACTAATCTGTTAAGGGCTTCTCGAGTTTCATAAGA
>CAJHQP010010671.1:0-17819 GCA_905132765.1 Moricandia arvensis
ATCTATTTATTTCCTTTGTCAATACTCCCCTCAAGCTTAGCCATACAGCATGGTTAAGCTTGGATTCCATGAAGACATCCCTCATTAAAACCTTTGTGTGCAAAACCCAATGGGATAAAAACACACAAAGGAAAAAGAGTAGATGCTTCATGGCTAAGAGGATCATGATCTGGACAAGTCTATGAGTCCAAACCTTGGATGGATGGACTCACAAACTTTGGTGCTTGCTCCCTTGGTGAATATATCTGCTAGCTGATCTTCACTCCTTGTGTAGCAAGGTAATATGATCTGGTTCTCCACAGCTTGTCTCACTTTGTGACAATCCACCTCAATGTGCTTTGTCCTCTCATGAAACACAGAGTTTGAGGCTATATGGATAGCTGCCTGATTATCACAATGCATTGTGATTGGTGATGTTGTCTCTATGCCCAAGTCTGTAAGCAGGTTCCTGATCCAGATGAGCTCACTTGTAAGCTTCCTCATTGCTCTATACTCTGCCTCAGCACTTGAACATGATATAACCTTTTGCTTCTTGCTCTTCCAAGTGACTAGGTTACCTCCAATGAAAGTACAATAGCCTGTTGTAGACCTCCTGTCTACTCTATCACCAGCCCAATCTGCATCACAATATCCCACAATTTATGCGCTCTTGTTGCATCCCATCCATACCCCCTGGCCTGGAGATTCCCTTAGATACCTCAAGATCCTTTCCACCATATTCCAGTGATGAACTTTAGGGTCTTGCATATGCTGGCTGACTTGATTCACAGCAAAGCAGACATCTGGTCTTGTAATGGTTAAGTAGATTAGTTTTCCAACCATTTTCCTATAGAGCTTGACATCTTCAAACAATCCATCTTCCATCTCCCCCTCACGCAGTACTTTGTATCCTTCTTCAAGAGGAGTTTTGGCTACTCTTCCTCCAAGCTTTCCTGCCTCATTCAAAAGATCAAGTGTGTACTTCCTTTGAGACAAGAAAAGCCCCTCTTTAGAGCGGCATATTTCAATCCCTAGGAAGTACTTTAGCTCACCCAAATCTTTGATATCAAATGCAGATTTAAGAAAAACCTTAGTTGAGGTGATACCTTCCTTATCATTTCCTGTGATGATTATATCATCAACATAGACCAGGATAACCACAATCCCTTGCTGTCCTGAGAGAGTGAACAGAGTATGGTCTGCCTCTGACTTCCTAAACCCTCTTCCATTCAAGGTTGTGCTCAGTTTGTGATACCAGGCTCTAGGAGATTGTTTTAATCCATAGATAGCCTTCTTAAGCCTCAATACATTTCCTGGTTTTACCATGCTCTCTAAACCAGGAGGAGGACGCATATATACTTCATCTTCTAATTCCCCTTGAAGAAAGGCATTCTTGACATCCATTTGCCATAAATCCCATTCCAAGTTGACTGCCAAAGCAAGAACAATTCTTATGGTGTGAAGCTTAGCCACTGGAGCAAATGTGTCTAGGTAGTCTTCTCCATAGATCTGAGTGTAGCCCCTTACCACAAGTCTTGTCTTCTTCCTTTCTGGTTTTCCATTTGCTAGATACTTGATGGTGAAGATCAGACGACTTGTCACTGCTTTCTTGCCTTTGGGAAGCTCAGCTTCATACCATGTATCATTCTTGATCATAGCATTGATCTCATCTTCAACTGAGGCTCTCCATTCCTTCAGCTCCATTGCCTCTTCATAAGACCTCGGAATGTACTCTTGATCCAGATTACTTATAAAGGTTTGGTGTTCTTGAGGATAGTGTGCCATTGAGCAGGTCGCTTGTATGGGATGCGCTACTGCATTGCTGTTGAAGTATACTCTGGTGTTCTTCCAATTGGATGGATGGTGCTTCACTCTGTAAGTTTAAGAGAGTTTAAGAGAGAATGAGCTGAAGAACAGCAAGAACATGAAGAACACTTGATGAAAGAGAGAGGAGAAGAGTATTTTCGTGAGAGAAGAGAGAGAGAGAGTAAACAAGTAAAGAGGAGGTTTATTTCTCCTTAATTAATTCATTCTGCCTACTACATTGTTTTATAGGGAACCAGAGAGAGAGAGAGGACAGTGACATTTAGGAACAAACAAAAGGGAAACAATAAACTAATGCAAGTGGTCCTGGTCCTCTCTGGTCATCCTGGTCCTCTCTGGTCGAGATTCCTGATGCTGAGAGTGACCTTTCCTAACAGTCCACTCTTGCCTGATTTGAATCATGTGACTTCTCCTATTTTGAATTCAAACTTGCTCCAGAGAGCACTCCTCCCATCCGTGAGTAAGGTTGGCAAGTGAGTGAGACTTGCCTTGTCTTCCAAGTCAAGCTAGGTCTTCTCTTGGATGACTTGAGTTCCAAGTCTTGTACGGAATGCCTTGTTCCTCAAGTCTCCGAGTTCCTTCTCCACTTTGTCCATTCTGATCAGTGTCTCTTATTCTCTTCTGGTTCTTCATCTCAATACTCCCCCTCAAGCTTGACCATAGGGACTGGTCAAGCTTGGATACATGAAGAACCTCCCTCATTAAAACCTTAATGTGTAAAACCCAGTGGGAGAAAAACACATTAAGGAAAAAGAGTAGAGGTCTCCATGCAAGGAGAGTTAGTGAGAAGTGAGGTCTATGAGTCCCAATTTTGAATGGATGAACTCACAGACCTTGGTGCTGGCTGCCTTGGTGAAGATGTCTGCCAACTGATCTTCACTTCTCGTGTAGCATGGCAAGATGATTTGCTGCTCCACTGCTTGTCTAACCTTATGGCAATCCACCTCAATGTGCTTAGTCCTTTCATGGAACACACTGTTGGATGCTATATGAATTGCTGCCTGGTTGTCACAGTGCATAGTGATTGGAGTTGTAGCCTCTATACCCAAGTCCCTTAGAAGGTTTCTGATCCAAATCAGCTCACTGGTGAGCTTCCTCATTGCCCTATATTCTGCTTCAGCACTAGAACAAGACACAATCTTCTGCTTCTTGCTCTTCCAAGTTACCAAGTTACCTCCAATGAAGGTGCAATATCCAGTTG
The DNA here is from genome assembly GCA_905132765.1 of Moricandia arvensis. Taxonomy (NCBI): domain Eukaryota; kingdom Viridiplantae; phylum Streptophyta; class Magnoliopsida; order Brassicales; family Brassicaceae; genus Moricandia; species Moricandia arvensis. Next base: position 3,005 of record CAJHQP010010671.1, read on the forward strand.
TTGATTTCCTATCAGTTCTGTCTCCTGCCCAATCAGCATCACAGTAACCTACAATCTCTGTGCTTCCATTGCAAGACATCCAAACTCCTTGACCAGGCGCCTCCCTCAGGTATCTCATGATCCTTTCCACCATATTCCAGTGATGGACCTTTGGCGCCTGCATATGTTGGCTAACCTGGTTCACAGCAAAGCATATGTCTGGCCTAGTGATTGTTAAGTAGATGAGCTTTCCAACCATCCTTCTATACTGCTTCACATCACCATACTGCTTGTCTTCAAACTCCCCCTCTCTCAGTACTTTGTAGCCCTCTTCTAATGGTGTTTTGGCTTGTCTTCCTCCAAGGTTTCCTGCCTCAGTTAAAAGATCAAGTGTGTACTTCCTTTGAGACAAGAAGAGCCCCTCTTTAGAGCGGCATACTTCAATCCCAAGGAAGTACTTGAGTTCACCTAAATCTTTAATATCAAATACAGACTTAAGGAATACCTTGGTTTCTTTGATACCTTCTTGGTCACTGCCTGTGATGATTATATCATCTACATAGACCAAGATGACCACAATTCCTTTTGGGCTGGGGAGTGTGAACAAGGTGTGATCAGCCTCTGATTTCCTGAAGCCTCTTCCATTCAAGGTGGTGCTTAGCTTGTGGTACCACGCCCTTGGGGATTGCTTCAGTCCATATATTGCCTTCTTGAGTCTGAGGACATTTCCAGGTTTAACCAGCTTCTCAAGACCAGGAGGTGGGTGCATGTAAACCTCATCTTCTAACTCTCCTTGTAGGAAAGCATTCTTGACATCCATCTGCCACAACTCCCATTCCAGGTTGGTTGCAATAGAGAGAATGATCCGGATTGTATGAAGTTTGGCTACTGGTGCAAATGTGTCCACATAGTCTTCTCCATAGGTCTGGGTGAATCCTCTTGCCACTAGTCTCGACTTCTTTCTCTCTTCCTTGCCATTTGGTAGATACTTGATGGTGAACACCCATTTGCTTGAAACTGCCTTCTTTCCTTTTGGGAGTTCACTTTCATACCAGGTATCATTGATGATCATGGCATTTGCTTCATCATCAACAGAGTCCCTCCACTCCTTGTTCTCCATGGCTTCCTCATATGACCTTGGTACAGATCCCTGATCTAACCCAGTGATAAAGGCTTGATGCTCAAGTGGAAATCTTGCAAGGGAACACACTGCTGATGTTGGATGAGCTACTGCTTGACTGTTGTAGTATACCCTTGTGTTCTTCCAGTTTGAAGGAGGGTTCCTTGTCCTTGTACTCCTCCTTAGTGGTTGAGCTTGAACTTCTTGAACTTCTTGCTGCTCTACTTCATCTTGAACTTGAGCAGTTTCATGTTCATGTAGTACACTCTCCTGATCATGAGTTTGTGAACCTTGTGGTTGTTCTGGTTCATGATCATTGCCCCCCTCAGGATCAGGATGAGTGGCTTCTTCACCCTCTGGTCCAGTATCAGCTGAAGGAGAAGCTGTGTTAGGCGCCACTTGTGGGTTTGAGAAACTGATTCCCAGATTCTCCATCAGTATCCTTAGGTTGTTTGCTCTATCTGAGGGAGCTTGAGACAGATCCTTCAAGCTATCCCAACTTTTCTCATCATAGAAGCCTCTTGATTCCAAGAACTTCACATCTCTAGAGACCATAACCTTCCTTGTTTCTGGAACATAGCATTTGTAGCCTTTCTGGTTTGGTGAATACCCAATGAAGATAGCTTTGACACTTTTAGCTTCAAGCTTGTTTCTTAGTTCACCTGGTATCAAGACAAAGCACACACACCCAAACACACGCAAATGGTCAATAGATGGATAAGTCTTGTTTAGTACCTCATAAGGAGAGACATCTTGGAGGATCTTAGTAGGGATTCTGTTGATTAGGTAGCAAGCAGTGATCACAGCATCCCCCCAAAACCTTTTGGGAACATTGGTGTGAAACATCATGCTTCTGGCCACCTCCATTAGATGTCGATTTTTCCTCTCAGCTACACCATTTTGCTGTGGGGTATAAGGGCAGCTTGTCTGGTGAATGATCCCATGTTTGTTGAGGTGTGCTTTGAAAGCATTGCTAGTATACTCCCCTCCATTGTCTGATCTAAGAATTTTAATCTTAACATTGAAATGGTTAGTTATGTAGTTTTGAAAGTTTATAAAAGCTTCTAACACCCTATCCTTTGATTGAAGCAAGGTTAACCAAGTATATTTCGATTTCTCATCTATAAATGTCACAAAATACTTATGGTTTTCTCTTGATAAACAGGGTGCAGTCCAAACATCAGAGTGAATGAGATCAAAGCAACTTTCATACATGGTTACTGATTTAGGGAAAACAGATTTGCAATGTTTGCCAAGAATACAAGCCTCACAACTATCATTCTTAAAGGAAATACTAGGCAACATCAAGCTCAGTGCACGTGAATGAGGGTGTCCTAGTCTAGCATGCCACATTGCATCTTTAGGTAAAACAGGAGATGAACTAAAAGCATAAGATAAATCAGACAAGCATTTGGTGTCTTCAAGCAGATACAAGCCCTCCTTGGTCACACCTTTGCCAAGTAAACTACTGGTCTCAATATCCTGAAAGTAGACATCATTAGGACTAAAAACAGCAAGGCAATTCAGATCACTGGTAGCCTTTTTAACAGATAGCAAATTGGAGGTGAATGTGGGCATGTAAAATGCCTTTGAATCTTTGTTAAACAGTTTCAAGTTCCCTATACCTTTAATGGGTACTTTCTCACCATTAGCTATCATCACATTACCTAAGGCAGGTTCTATGTTACTGATTAGACTAGCATCACTAATCATGTGGTGAGAAGCCCCTGAATCTATTACTAGTGGTTTAGGATTCTGACCAGTAGTGTGTAATGCATTTAAAGAGGTTCCAAGAACAATACCAGAGTTCTCCTTGAGGGCTTTGATAAGAGCATCAAGGTCTGACCTCTTGATAGTCTCATCCTGAGTGGTCCTCAAGGTAGACAGAGCACTTGTCTCCATGGTTTTGGCTTCACCAGCTGCATTTGAACCAACATGAGGGCGCATGGTTGAGCACATAGATGGTGTGGATGGTTCTGGCGTGTCTGAGGAGAAGTGTGCTTTTGCATCCATGTACTGACTCCTTGGTTCTTTGAACTTGGCAGGTTTGAGGTGAGGGTGAAGGATCCAGCACTTGTCCTTCATGTGGCCTTTCTTCTTGCAATGATCACACACCCACACCTTCCTGTCATCCTACCTGTAGTATCCCTTGTTAGCAACTGCTACTTCCACCTTGTGTGCCATGGGAAGCTCTCCCTTTCCTTCAAACAAACCCACTGATCCTTGTTCCCTCTGGATTTGAGCACACACTTCATCAAGGGATGGTAGCTTCTCAGCTCTGAGTATGTGCTTAATCAAATCATTGTAGCAAGGGTTAAGGGTCAGGAGCAGTCCAAAGTGTTGAAATAAGTGAGTACATGAAGACATTAATACCAAGAAGAGATCAAGAGAAGAGAGGAAGAAGACTTGAAGAAGACTCAGGCAGTTTGAAATTCAAAACTAGATCTGCTGGAAAACAGCTGTCATGCACTTATGTTTTCTCTCTCTCTCTCTCTCTTCTATCTGTCTTTAAAACTCTTGTAAACCACGAAAATGAGAATAAGAAGCTGAGTATTCTCTCCATTCTCTCTATTCTCTTTATTCTCCCTATTCTCTGTTTTTTTCTCTAAAGATTTCATGGTATCAGAGCCTGGTTACTGATAATCTGGGTGTGTGTTCTTCATTTAACAGTAAAGGTTGAAACTTTCTAGAGATTCAAGGAAAGTTTGAAGTTTGAAGCTTTCTTTCACTAGATCTAAAGTCTTTTCTGGTTGATTCATCTCAAAGTCTCAACCTTTCCTGGATTTGAAACTCGAGTGTTCTTCAGCTTCATAAAGACTCAAGCTTTTCCAGATCTGTTTTTTTTTCTTTTTCGAAAAATCTGGGTTCTTTCTTGAGTGTTCTTGGTGTTCTTGAGAGTTCTTGGTGTTCTTGAGTGCTTTTGGCGTTCTGGGTTTGGTCAAGTCTTTCTGATGAAGACAACCAGTCTCAACAGTGAAAGAAAGCAAAGATCTAGTTTTTCAGTGAAGACTGAAGAGGAAAATGGTGGAATCTGGTCCAGATGGGCAAAGGCAGCTTTGGGAAGCTGTATGCTGTGGAGAAGTCATGTAAAGGAGAAACCTTTAAGAGAAATGGCTACAGAAGAAGGTCAGGCGTGGAGTCTGAAGTATGAAGAAAGAGCTGTTCAAGAAATCAGTACAAGGGGTGAGATTGTAACAGCTTATGGGAGTAGATCCAATCTGAGAAAAAGAAAGGAAGAACTCCAGAAGATTGTTCAGCATACACATGAGATGTGTAAGAAGAACAAGAAACAAACTTTGATTTGGAATGGTGCAAGATGCAAGAAGGGAAGGCTGAGGAGACTTTCCATGACTTGGATCAGAAGGAAAAATACTCAAAGGAAGAGTAGAAAGGCTGGTCAGTTAAAAGGAGATATGGAGGTCAAAATGGCCAAGAAAGCTGTGCAACAGATGATTAGAGGAGAGTGCTCTTACTCTGCCTACATGGGTAGCTCAGTGGAGAAGAAAGTGGATATGAGACATCAGGAGACAACAGGAGCTGATGGTTTCGTTACCAGGAAGGAATGGGAAGGATACATAAAGGAAATCCAAGCCTTGGTCACTGCCAAGAAGCGCAGCAGACAGTCCAATGCTAATGAAGAGATCACTAAGCCTATCATCATTGACTCTGGAGCAACGCATCACATGATCAGTGATAGGAGCTTGATGAGTGACATTAAAGCCACTACAGGAAGTGTTAAGATAGCCAATGGTGATCAGATTCCAATAGAGGGGATAGGAAACTTGAAACTGTTTGAGAAGGATTCAGCTGCTTTCTACCTGCCTAGGTTTACATCCAATTTGATATCTGTGAAGAGGGCAACAGTGGACCTTAATTGTCAAGTTGTCTTCAGGCCAAATGAGGTGGAGTTTCAAGACCTGGAGTCTGGACAAGTTATTGGTAGAGGAGATGTCAAAAATGAGCTCTACCACCTTCACACAACTAAGCTCTCTAAACCCTTTAACTCTGTTTGTTTAAGTAGTGCTACTGATAGGATTGAAAGCATTACTTGGCATGCTAGGTTGGGTCATCCTCATACTCGAGCAATAGAACTGATTCTTCCTGCTTTATCATTCAATCATTTAGAGTGTGAGGCTTGCATATTAGGGAAGCACTGTAGGACTGTTTTCCCAGCATCTGAAACTATATATGGGAACTGCTTTGATCTAGTTCACTCTGACGTGTGGACATCCCCATGTGTGTCTAGGGACAATCAGAAGTATTTTGTGACATTCATTGATGAAAAGTCTAAATACACTTGGATCACTTTGCTTCCATCTAAGGATAGAGTTCTGGATGCCTTTATAAACTTCCAAGCATATGTTACTAACCATTACAATGCTACTGTGAAGGTACTAAGGTCTGATAATGGAGGTGAATACACCAGTCATGCCTTCAAGAATCACATGGATAAGCATGGAATAGTGCATCAGACCAGCTGTCCCTACACGCCACAGCAGAATGGGGTTGCTGAAAGGAAGAATAGACACTTGATGGAGGTTGCTAGATCCATGATGTACCACACCAATGTCCCTAGGCGTTTCTGGAGTGATGCTGTTCAGACTGCTTGCTATCTCATCAATAGGATCCCAACCAAGGTACTGAAGAATCTGTCTCCATATGAAGTGTTGAACAAGACCAAGCCTTACATAGATCATCTGAGAGTCTTTGGGAGTCTATGCTATGTCTTGGTTCCTGGAGAACAGAGAAACAAGCTGGATGCAAAGAGCACTAGAGCTATGTTCATTGGGTACTCAGTAACCCAAAAAGGATATAAGTGCTATGATCCAGTAACAAGGAGAGTATTGGTATCCAGGGATGTGAAGTTCATGGAAACAAAGGGTATTATGAGGAGAAGAACTGGAAGGACCTAGAGGATATGTCTAATGAACCAGAGAATAAGGCAGTGAATCTGAGGAACCTATTGGAGAAGCTTGGGATAGACATGTCCCAGAATCAGGAGATAAGAAGGAACACTCCTTCTGATCAGGTTAGAGAAGCTGAAAGAATAATCCCTCTTGATCATGAGAGGGGGAGTGAATCTGAATCAAGTGTGCAAGAGCAGCACCAAGAGGATTCAGCACATCATGATCAAGATGTGGCTCAGTCAAGTGAAGATGAGCAGGAAGAATATCATGACCCAGAGGAGGTTAATGATACAGAAGCAGAGGATCAGACTCAAGTTCAGCCATTGCGGAGGAGTGAAAGGTTGAAGAATAGGATGCCAGAAACAGAAACTCAAGAAGAAACTCAAGAAGAGGTTCAGCCTCTGCGAAGAAGCACTAGGGAGAGAAAGGATCCTTCCAACTGGGTAAACACGAGAGTGTACTACAATGCCCAGGCTGTGAAGCATCCTTCTCAAGCTGTGTGTTCCTTTGCAGAGTATCCAGAAGAACACATGGTGTTTATGTGTAATCTGGATGAAAGTGACATTCCAAGATCCTATGAGGAAGCTATGAAGGACAAGGAATGGAGAGAGTCAGTGGGCAGTGAAAGGGATGCAATGATCAAGAATGACACTTGGTATGAGAGTGAACTACCGGAAGGGAAGAAGGCTGTGACTAGTAGATGGATCTTCACAATCAAGTATCTGGCGAATGGAAAGGTTGATAGGAAGAAGACCAGATTGGTAGCAAGAGGGTTTACACAAACCTATGGAGAAGATTACATTGACACATTTTCTCCTGTTGCCAAGCTACATACAGTTCGAATCATCCTATCAGTTGCAACCAATTTGGAGTGGGATTTGTGGCAGATGGATGTGAAGAATGCTTTCTTGCAAGGAGAGCTTGAGGATGAAGTATATATGCATCCTCCTCCTGGTTTTGAGTATCTAGTAAAGCCAGGAAATGTTTTGAGATTGAAGAAGGCTATATATGGGCTGAAACAATCACCAAGGGCATGGTATAGGAAGCTAAGCACTACTCTGAATGGAAGAGGCTTCAGGAAGTCTGAATTAGACCATACTCTCTTCACCTTAACAGGACCTTCAGGGATCATTGTTATTCTGGTGTACGTGGATGATCTGATCATCACAGGGAATGATAAGGCAGGGATTCAAGCCACTAAAGACTTTCTCAAGTCTGTGTTTGATATCAAGGACTTGGGGGAGATGAAGTACTTCTTGGGTATTGAGATATGCAGATCTAAGGAGGGTCTGTTCATGAATCAGAGGAAGTATACTCTAGATATGGTAAAGGGAGCTGGCGTGCTTGGAGGCAAGACAGCCAAGACACCTCTTGAAGAGGGGTACAAGGTTTTACTTGAGGGGAGATTGAAGAAAAACAACTGTTTGAGGATGCTAAACTTTACAGGAAGATGGTTGGAAAACTGATATACTTGACTATCACAAGACCAGATATATGCTTTGCAGTGAATCAAGTAAGTCAGCATATGGAGGCTCCAAAGGTCCATCACTGGAAAATGGTTGATAGGATACTGAGGTACTTGAGTGGAACTCCTGGACAAGGAGTTTGGATGGGATGTAATGGCAGTACAGAAGTAGTTGGGTATTGTGATGCTGATTGGGCAGGAGATAGAGTGGATAGGAAATCAACTACTGGGTATTGTACATTCGTTGGAGGAAACCTGGTTACTTGGAAGAGTAAGAAGCAAAAGGTTATCTCCTGCTCAAGTGCTGAGGCGGAGTATAGAGCTATGTTGAAGCTGACAAATGAGCTGGTATGGATCAAAGGTATTCTCAAGCATCTGGAGATTGAACACACCTCTCCTATGACAATACATTGTGATAATCAAGCAGCAATTCATATTGCATCTAACTCAGTCTTCCATGAGAGAACTAAGCACATAGAAGTTGATTGTCATAAGGTGAGGCAGATGATTGTCTCAGGAGTGACATTGCCATGCTATACAAGGAGCGAGGATCAGCTTGCGGATGTGTTCACCAAGGCTGCGAGATTAAAGACAATGGAGTCCATCCTTTCAAGGTTGGGACTCATTGATCTTACTCCAAACAACTGATCCCCTCGTCATGAGGTCTTTACTCTTTTCCTTATCAAGGTTTTATCCCTAAAGAAGGTTTTCTTTGGTAAGGTTTTTAATGAGGAAGATCTCATGGCATTCCAAGCTTGACTTGTTCCACATGGTCAAGCTTGAGGGGGAGTGTTGAAATAAGTGAGTACATGAAGACATTAATACCAAGAAGAGATCAAGAGAAGAGAGGAAGAAGACTTGAAGAAGACTCAGGCAGTTTGAAATTCAAAACTAGATCTGCTGGAAAACAGCTGTCATGCACTTATGTTTTCTCTCTCTCTCTCTCTCTTCTATCTGTCTTTAAAACTCTTGTAAAGCCACGAAAATGAGAATAAGAAGCTGAGTATTCTCTCCATTCTCTCTATTCTCTTTATTCTCCCTATTCTCTGTTTTTTTCTCTAAAGATTTCACAAAGACCTTGTCTTGCTCACGCCTTTCATTTAACACCACTGGATCAGTTGTACTCGGTCTGAGCATTTCAAACTCAGCCCACAGTGACCTGAAACTTCCCAAAGAACTGATTGAAATCCATGTCTTCTTGCTTGAGAGAATTGATGGCTCTCTTCACTTCAAAGACTCTGCTAAGGTTGGAGACATTCCCATACACCTTATACAGAGTATCCCACAGTTCCTTAGAGGTTTCACAGTAGGAATATGCCTCTAGGATACTTGGGTCAAGAGAGTTTTGGATGGCTGACAGCACCAGAAAGTCTTCTTGAACCCATTTGGTTTCATCAACAGCTACAACCTCTTGGCCATCTTCACCTTGTGTTACCAGCTTTGGGGCTTGACCTTCTGTCACATGACTCCATAAGCCACGACCTCCAAGAGCAGTCTTCACAAGTCTTGACCAGAGAAGGTAGTTTAACCCTTTCAAGGTTACAGGAACCACAACAGGCCTTGTTTTGCTCCATCTTGAATGCTATGGACCGTTGGGTAATAGAGTGTTTCTGAAAAGTTTGAGAGTTTGGTGAACTGGAAATGAAAGAACCTCAAAAACAACTTGTATACTCCAGGAATCTGAATGATATACCCAGAGAAACAAGAACAAAGAGGAGAACTCGACCAAAACAGAGGAAAAACAGAGGAAAACAGAGGAAAAACAGAGGAAAACAGAGGAAAAACAGAGGAAAAACAGAGGACCCTTGCTATTACCCACTGGATAATAGTTTAGGTTTTGCTGGAAACTTGAGAGGAGATGAAGAAGAGTGTATTGCGGAAGAAGAATAGAGGTTTAGGAGCTTGAGTAGCTCTGATACCATGTAAGTTTAAGAGAGTTTAAGAGAGAATGAGCTGAAGAACAGCAAGAACATGAAGAACACTTGATGAAAGAGAGAGGAGAAGAGTATTTTCGTGAGAGAAGAGAGAGAGAGAGTAAACAAGTAAAGAGGAGGTTTATTTCTCCTTAATTAATTCATTCTGCCTACTACATTGTTTTATAGGGAACCAGAGAGAGAGAGAGGACAGTGACATTTAGGAACAAACAAAAGGGAAACAATAAACTAATGCAAGTGGTCCTGGTCCTCTCTGGTCATCCTGGTCCTCTCTGGTCGAGATTCCTGATGCTGAGAGTGACCTTTCCTAACAGTCCACTCTTGCCTGATTTGAATCATGTGACTTCTCCTATTTTGAATTCAAACTTGCTCCAGAGAGCACTCCTCCCATCCGTGAGTAAGGTTGGCAAGTGAGTGAGACTTGCCTTGTCTTCCAAGTCAAGCTAGGTCTTCTCTTGGATGACTTGAGTTCCAAGTCTTGTACGGAATGCCTTGTTCCTCAAGTCTCCGAGTTCCTTCTCCACTTTGTCCATTCTGATCAGTGTCTCTTATTCTCTTCTGGTTCTTCATCTCAATACATTCTGGTACTTCTCCTCAATGGTTGAATCTGTTGCTCTTCTGCCACTGTCTCTACATGTTCTTCCTGATCTTTATCCTCACTGGACTGATCAAATTCATGTAGTCCATCTTGATCATGTGCTATCTCTGAATCATCCTCTTGTCTTTCTTGTTGTGATTCAGATTCTCTGCCCCCCTCAGGAACAGGATGGACTGGCTCGATACTTGGTTCAGCTGCTCTAGTTCCCTCAGCCACTGGAGTAGGAGAGGGTCTCCCTGGTTCCTCATTGCTTGAGGACTGACTGATGCCTAAACTTTCCAGAATGGTTCTCAGGTTGCTTGCCCTATCAGAGGATCCATGTGAGAGGTCCTTAAGGTTTTTCCAACTCTTCTCATCATAGTATCCCTTTGATTCCACAAACTTGACATCCCTGGAGACCATTACTCTTCTTGATTCTGGTGAGTAGCACTTGTACCCTTTTTGTGTATGAGAATATCCAAGAAACATTGCCTTAACACTCTTGGGATCTAGCTTGTTTCTCTGCTCACCTGGTGTCAAGACATAGCACACACACCCAAACACACATAAATGATCAATAGGAGGTTTTACTTTATTCAATACCTGAAATGGGGAAGTGTCTTGGAGGATTTTGGTTGGGATCCTATTGATTAGATAGCATGCTGCCACTACAGCATCTCCCCAAAATCTCTTAGGAACATTGGTGTGAAACATCATGCTCCTTGCAACCTCCATAAGGTAGCGATTCTTCCTCTCAGCCACTCCATTTTGTTGTGGTATATATGGGCAGCTTGTTTGATGAATAATCCCATGTTTTGCTAAGTGGTGTTTGAAGGCATGGCTTGTATACTCTCCACCATTATAAGACCTGAAATTTTTTATCTTGGAATTGAAATGGTTACTTACATAGTTTTGGAAGTTGATAAATGCTTCTAAAACTCTATCTTTGCTTTGAATCAGTGTGAGCCAAGTATACTTTGATTTTTCATCTATGAAAGTAACAAAGTACTTATGATTTTCTCTAGATGCACAGGGTGCTGTCCACACATCAGAATGGACTAGATCAAAGCAATTCTCATAGATGGTTAAAGACTTAGGAAAAACAGATTTGCAGTGTTTACCAAGGATACAAGCCTCACAGGTCTCATTTTTAAAAGATAGATTAGGTAACATCAGTCCTGAAGCACGAGAGTGAGGGTGACCCAATCTAGCATGCCATAACACATCACTAACTAAGACAGAAGCAGAATTAAAAGCACAAGTAGAATATGATCTAAGCTTGGTGTCTTCAAGAAAATACAGGTCTCCCTTGCTCACACCTTTTCCCAGCATCTTACTGGTCTTAATATCCTGAAAGCACACATCATTAGGACTAAAAATAACCTTGCAATCCAGATCATTAGTGGCTCTTTTAACAGATAATAAATTAGATGTGAAAGTAGGCATGTAAAAAGCTTGAGATTCTTTATTAAACAGATTCGAATTTCCTATTCCTTCAATAGGTATCCTATCACCATTTGCAATCACTACACTACCTAGAGCTGGTTTGACATTACTAATGAGTTTAACATCCCTAATCATGTGATGTGAAGCTCCTGAGTCAATTATCAAAGGTCTAGTAGTTTGTGATGCAGTGTGAATAGAATTTAAAGCATTAATACTAGTGTTACCAGAGTTTGCATTGAGAGCCTTTATGAGGGCCTCAATGTCTGACTTGCGGATGAAGGCATCATCATTAGGAGGTTGTGGTATGGCCTGAGAGGTAGACCCAACCGCATGTGCTGTTGAGACCATGGCTCTTCCATCCTCTCCCATGCGCATGGAGACATTGGCTGTCTGTGTGTCTTGAGCTCTTGCTTCATGAGCCCTGGTCTGGTTGAACTTAGGTGGCCTGAGGTGGGGATGGAGGATCCAGCAGTTGTTCTTGGAGTGACCTTGCTTCTTGCAATGCTCACAAGTCATGCGATTATCCCCTCCTGGCTTATAGTAAGCTTTGTTTGCTGAAGCAGTCTCCATCTTCTCAGCCTTATTGGCTATAGATAGCTCTCCTTTACCACCAAACAGCCCATCAGAACCTTGTTCTTTCTGTAGTTGAGCACACACATCATCCAGACTGGGCAGCTCCTTAGCTCTTAAAATGTGTTTGATAACATCATTGAAAGTGGGATTAAGAGTCAAGAGTAACCCAAATACTTTGTCCTCCTCACGCCTTGTATTCAGGATGGTTGGATCAGTGGTGCTTGGTCTCAGCATCTCAAGCTCAGCCCACAGTGCTCTGAACTTTCCAAAGTGTTTGGTAAAGTCCATATCCTCCTGATGCAAGTTGTTGATTGCCTTCTTCACTTCAAAGACTCTTCTGAGATTTGAGGTGTTTCCATAGACTTTTTGTAAGGTGTCCCACAACTCCTTTGCTGTCTCACAGTAGGATTAAGCTTCCATTATGGGACCATCCAGGGAACTTTGCAAGGCAGACAGCACCATGAGATCTTCTCGAACCCATTTGGCTTCATCTGTCACTACAACTTCCCTGCCATCTTCTCCTTGTGTGATTTGTCTTGGGGCTTCTCCTGAGGTGATATGCTCCCATAGACCTCTTCCACCAAGGGCTTTCTTGTTCAATCTCGACCAGAGAAGGTAGTTTAAACCTTTTAGAGTGATTGGGAAGACCATTTGCTTGTGTTGCTCCATTTTGACTTGTTATTGTCCAGTGGGTAATAGAGTGAACTGGGTAGAAATTTGAATTTTAAACACTGGACAGGATAGAAAACAAGCAGAAACAAGCTAATATCTCTTTATATGATGAAGATATGAAGAGAAAACAAGAGAAATGGTGAAGAACCGCCCAGAAACTTGCAAGAACAAACCTAATATCCACTGGAAAAAGGATGTTCTTCAAGATAAACAGAAAGTAATCGGATAGAAAGGTAGAGTGGAGTGAATAGAGAGTTTTTGCGGAAGAAAATGATAGGTTTAGGAGCTTAATGCTCTGATACCATGAAAGTAAATGAAGAACAATGAAGAACAATGAAGAAAAGGTTCAAGAACAGAGAGAGAGAGAGTTGAATCCGTGAGAGAGAGAGAGAGAAAGAGGTATTTCGAATTCAAAAGTGAGAGAGAGAGAGAAGGAACCCTTTTCCTTAATTAGAATAAGTGTGAGGATACAAATATATAAAGGCAAGATGCCTAAGACAGAAACAAGAGAAATAATAAACAAATGTTCTGCTATGTTCGTTCTGCTCAAGGCACTGAAAGTGACTTGTCCTCACAGCTGGAGCAGAGAGCAGAAGTGGAACATGTGACTTCTCTTTATTTTATTCATTCCTCTTGTTCCTATAATATCTCCAACGGTCTTCTCCTCTTCTGATGTCGACCAAGGTAAGTTTAAACTTGCCTTGACTCTGAAGACACGTTAGGTTAAGCTTGGGTGACTTGGGAGGCAAGTGTTGTACGTACATACTTGCATTCCAAGTCTGCTCGGATTTGTTGCTTCTTTTTCAAGTGATTCCAGATCCTTTCTTCTCCTTATCTATTTATTTCCTTTGTCAATACCAAGCCGCGATCCATATAGCTTCCAACTCAGTCTTCCATGAAAGAACCAAGCATATTGAGGTTGATTGCCACAAGGTGAGGCAAATGATTGGATTAGGAGTGATCTTGCCATGCTACACAAAGAGTGAGGATCAATTGGCAGATGTGTTTACAAAGGCAGCTAGACAAAAGACAATGGAATCCATCCATGTGAGGTTGGGGCTCATTGATCTAACCCAATTTAGCTAATCCCCTGCTATGGGGTCTCTACTCTTTTTCCCTCATCAAAGGGTTTTATCCCAAAAAGGGTTTTCTCTTTGGTGAGGTTTTTAATGAGGGAGATCTCATAGCCTTCCAAGCTTGACTTGTTCCATATGGTCAAGCTTGAGGGGGAGTGTTAAGTTGTGGTATCTATCTTGGGGTTGATTAGAAAGAAGAGAGGAGATGTGTTTGGGTCGACCTTGTCCGTACAAGGCCGTACAGTCCAAGGCCGTACAAGGCCGTACAAGGCCGTACAAGGCCGTACAGGCCGTACAGGCCGTACAAGGTCGACCAAAAGCACTCGAGCAATTTTTACCATCCGGGTAAAACCAAAATGACTCAAGGTGATTCTTTGGCTCGGTAACCTTATCCAACCGTTGGAAAGGAAGAAGCTCTCCGCGTGGACAGGCTGGCACAAGGCTGGAAAGGATCAGCATCTTGTCAAATATGCTGATGCCATTTGCTTGGCCAGAAAGCCTCCTTTTCAAATAAGCGCGCCCCTGGTCGAATCTGAGCCACTCCTTTCCTTGCTTTACTTTCTGAAAACCCTTGTAGCTCTCCCTATATATTGCGACCCCTTGAGGATGAATAAAGCATACAGTTCTCTCTAAGTTTTTGAGACTCATAATGTTCTTCATAGTCTTTCATAATCTCTCTTCTTATTAAGTCTAAATCAAGTCTAATCCTTTCCAAATCTCTTCATAGTCTCTTCTGGTTACCTTTTCGTCTTATATCTCAAAAGATCTTACCAAGGCAAGTTAGGTCATAGTAGATTGCTTGTGATCCATATTGACATGAAGACATTTAGCAAGAAGAGATCAAGAGAGGAACATTTGGTCTAAGTAAAGAGAAGTGATCCGTACAAGACTTGTGAAGCAAGTCTGTCCGTACAACTCCTTGGCGCCCAAGCAACCAACTCTGACCTAGCTTGACTTAGAAGACAAGGAGTTTAATTCAAATCGACCAAGAGGGATTCAAACTGGTTTGAATAGTCAAGAGACCCGTTGGGGAAGCAGAAGCAAGTGGAGATATTTTAAATAGACA
>CAJHQP010010672.1:0-17807 GCA_905132765.1 Moricandia arvensis
GAGAGAGGAGATTCATCGCGCGTTGTTTTTTTTTCAACTCTGCCATTTTCCCCCATTGGAAAAAGCCAATTATTGGGGGGTAAAAAAGGGGGGCCCCCCCCCCTTTTTGGGGAAAAAAAAAAAAAAAAAAAAATTTAAAAGGGGAAAAGGCCGCAAAAAAAAAAAGTTTTTTTTTTTTTTTTTTTTTTTTTTTTTCCCCCCAAAGGGGGGGGGAATTTCCCAAACCCCTCGCCAAATTTCCGTAAAACGGTTTTTTTTTTTTTTCCGGTCCCCCTCGCCCCTTTGGGCGGGTAAACCCGGTGAAGCTTTTAAAGAACACAATCTTCAAAATTCTTTGGTACGCACCAGAATTTCGTTCAAGCTAACAATTTTTCCTTATCCGGCAGACCCAGAAAGTTTGTCTTTTGCTATGAACGACTCACATCCTTTCTCGACCATTCGTTCTGCTCTTAATGCCGATATTACCGGAATCCCAGTTCTCTCTCTTTCTTCCCTGAACACCAGCTTTCCTTTCTTTCTGAGTAAAGGTCACTCGACATTTCTCACAGTTCCAACTTAGCTTGATAGTGTGCTAGCCAGTCCATCCCAAGAATTTTCTTCATACCCCTTGATTGGTAGCACGATCAGATCGCCAGGCATGTCCACATCGCCTACTAAAATTGACACATCTCGATAAATAACATTGCGACTTCAGTATCGCACCACCGCCGAATGAACCATCCTGATGCTTCTTTGAGACCGTTCTTAGACGCCCAACACGGCAACCACTTCAGGGCGAACAAATGAATGCGACGCCCCAGAGTAAAAAAAGTGCGGGTTTCAGTTGGCCATACTAACAATTCAATCGATCGGTTTACCCCATTCTCATGCCCAGCATATGCACGCCTTGGTGCTACATATTCTGTCTCTTAGCTGGTGATTTCTGATCCCCTTCCGGACTTTCAACAAACGCGTACGAGCTTGTTGCGCATTCAGCTGTGTCCTGCAGTCCCGAGCCAGATGTCCAGCAACACCACAACGGTAACAATTCCCTGCGCCTCATTAGGGACTGTCCCGGATTTGATGGTCCATAATTCCACACTTGAAGCATCCACCAGACCCCTGACGACACACACCGTGATGAATCTTACGCACCACACCACTAACAAGTAGATTAACTCCATCCTTACGTCCACCTTGTGAACCCCTAGTACCACGTTCTAACTAACCACACGCGTTCTGTTGCACTTTCATCGACCCATTAAGGCTTCCAAGCAAGTGTGGCTACACACCGCTACGAACATCCAACACTTCATAATTTCATGAGACATTAACTTCCTTCATTCTCAGGAATTAACTTAGCAACTCTTACAATCCTAGCTTTCAGTTACTCAGCAACAAATGCCAAATCGCCTATTGCTTTTGTACTTTCTACCAAGCGTATCCACTCCCTGCACTAAAGCAGACCTATCTTGATCCGTCGCATCCGAGTTTAAGAAAATTTACTCCTGCTGACGCGACAAACCAGATACCGCTCATTGCCTACTTTATGAAAAACCCGATCAATGACACTTTTTCATCTTTAACAAGACATAAGTTAGTTTTCACAACTTCCTGCAACTATCGAACACAATTTTGCTTAGCCATTTGCTAAGCAATCCAATCATAAACACATACTAAGAATATACCCTAGAAACATCCTACACACATCTTTGTGCTAGACATTAGACCATCGGTTCTTTCAACGCCTTACGCACAAATCCAATTTTCGGAAAGCGGCGCAGCTAGGACAGAACTGACTGGCATACCCGCTCTGATACCACATATAACGTCCCGACCGCCCACGGCTAATGGGCCACCCACGCCCGCTCTCTCGTCCGGTGGCCCCATCCCGTTCCAAACGATCGTGTTATAATATTTCCAAGGCTCGAATCATTGTTTACTGACCCTGCATATCACCGACCCGACGTTTCCCATGTTTTTGGCCTACTGACACGGGTACCAGGCGCGATCACTTCCTGATAGGTCACCCATCTTTCCTTACTCCGCATAAGCACCCTTAACCGTGGATTTTCTAAATGGAGTGTGACAGAAAGGGTAAGTGCCACTTTGTGACTATGGTAGCCAAATCATTCTCTAAGCCTTTCCACTTATACAGAAATCAGGATGTTACAATTCACCCCCACTCACAAAAGCGCAACGCCCTTTTTTGCACCATTACAGGTCTCAAGACGCCTCTCGGGTCAGACCGCAATGGCTGACCAGCTCTGATACGCAAATTAAAACACCCTACCCGGAAATCTTTGCTAAAGTCGTAAGAGAAATTCTAAGTAAAAATAATTTGGCACTCTTTCATTAAGTAACAAAGTAAATACTGCATTTTTAATGAATAAATCCAAGTCAATATATCATAATCGTATGAAATAAGGTTCGTAAAAATTCGCATGAAATCCCATAACAATCCCAATACTGAATACCCCGTCCCGATGGTCTTCATCGTCCCGCGCGCTCCGTTCCAAACAACTACTCGTCACCTGCATCACAAAAGGAGGCATGATAATACAAAGTACTCAGTGAGGACGCTCATACGCGGCGCCACTACAGTCCATAATCAATCAATGAAATTCCCTCATTCCAACCTAACAAGCTTAGCAGTCCGATTCTATCAACTTAGCAATCAGTTTTCCATCATTTCTTACTTAGTCTTTTTTCGCTATTACTTATCCATTTTTCAGGCATCAAAACAACAAGCTAAACATCCGGTTCCATCAATCTTTACTTTAAAATTTCCTAACATTCAGAACGAAGGTCCATATCAGCTTTTGCCGTAGCCAAACCTTTGGCCGAGCCAACCTATGGTCGTAGCCAAACCCGGCGGCCGTAGCGTACCTGCGGCCGTAGCCTACCTGCGGCCGTAGCCGTACCTGCGGCCGTAGCCGGTACCTGCAGCCGTAGCCGTACCTGCAGCCGTAGCCGTACCTGCGGCTGAAGCCAAACCTGCGACCCGTCGGTCCATTACGGCCGTAGCCAAACATGCGGCCAAAGCCAACCTACGACCCGAAGGTCCATAAACGGTAGAAGCCAACGAACACGGCCGAAGCCAAACATGATTATAACATCTTTACGTCCCAAAGCCAAACATACTTTCATTAAATTAATCACGTTCTTTCTAATCCATACTTTCTTAAATTACTGCAATTCTCATTCTGTTTCTATATATTTATCAATCTAACATTGTCAATCTTGTCGGATCAAATCAAAGTATTCACGAAACATCTACATGTAAACATAACATCATCTTTCACGCAATCAACATGGATATCCTATGAACGTATAGACATCTCTCAAGCTCTGAGAACTATGCTCGTAGAACAAAGAACGAACTTTCTATTAAACAATTTCCATCACACATTTTTCCTAAAAACATTATGAAATCGAACTTACGCATATAAGCGAATTCGTATCGAAGATCAATTCGATATCCTGAAGGAAGGAACTAGGCAAAACAATCTTTATGGACTGTCACGAATCACATCCTCACCTGAATTGACTCTTATAATGATCGAAAACTCTAAGACTCAACTGCGTTTTCCGGCGTAGGGTTCCTACGATCCTGCCTTGCTCAGATCCTCTGCTCTTTACATAACTCTCTTGCTTAGAACTTGCTTTGATTTGTTGTCGGCAGAAACTTAGAGCTGGTCGCCCTTTTAGTACTACTTTGGACTTGCTCAGCCAAGCCGAGAAGAATTAAGTGGCAGTTCCATTTATCGGCTTGGTCAAAACTTGCCTTAAATGGCTGACCGATGTCTGTACAGATTATTTTCTTATATTATTCGCGCCAACGCCGACCTTGCCTTTCATATATCCTATCAATGATGACTAGTCAACTCCGCTGCCTACTTGGAACCCACTTCTCGAAGATGAACTTTCCATAAATGGTTCGCACGGTTCGTCGATACCTGCTTATATGCTGATTGTTTTATGAGTACGTTATGCCATTTAGGCTTTGTGTAATATACTTTTTAGCAAGGACAATTCGATACTTAGAGAAAAATCGAGTTCTTATTCCATTCTTGACGAATACAAGTGTTCCAAAACTTAGAACTATTTTGCTCTCTTACAAAAAAACCTCTCCTCGATCATATTCTTTAATAAATAAAAATACTTTCGGGAGCGGGTCGTTACAGTGTTCTCCCCTTTCTTCTTCATAATATCCTAGTCTCTTCAGTCTCTTAATCTTTTATTAATATCCTTATACTTTCACATAGACACTCTCACTTAGTCTCTCTCTCTCAAATCCCCTAGTTCAAGCTCTAATCTCCCCATTGGGGTTTCTCTCACTCACACAACCAGAACCTTGTAAAACTTTCATTGCGGTGCTTCCGAAGTTTATTCAGCCACAATGCTTGTTCTATGGCTACTCAAGTTTGCATTTATGATGACATGATAGGAGTTTTCGTAAAGGAAAGCAAATTTAAGACCGGCTGGAAGTGGTTTGAGCTCGATTTTGGGTGCTTTTTCATTGCTCCATTCGTTGGTTGCAGTACGCTGTCGATCAATGGCGATATCGGGGTGTCGATCAACGGGGATTGATGGATCGAGTTTTTCAAGATCGACATTGAAGATTTCTTCTGTGGTGTCCATTAACCATGCGTACTCTTCAGTGCGATCATCTAATGCAGAAATGTTGCCGTAAGGAGATGTGCTTGATTTCTCTAGAGGTTCGTTTGAGCACATATCTTCAAATGATTTTCTGCTAGATCGGAATGGTAATCGATATGATAGGTTTGCCGTTGATCAAAGGTTGTTTTACAATCTTTTCCATGTTGAATATCATCGGTATCTTCTATGTTGAGGCATATACGTCCTTCTCTGACATCAATGATCGCCCCGGTAGTGGCAAGGAAAGGTCTTCCTAAGATAATGGGATTTTGAGGTTCTCGCTCGTATTTAAGTACTATGAAATCTGAAGGTATATCACAGTTATGAATACGTACAGGTACGTCATTGAGTACACCTTCCGGAATTATAGTGGATCTATCAGCTAGAAACGAGTGTGACCTTGGTAGATTGAAACTGTGTTAGCCCAAGAGCGACTGCGACGGGATAAGGCATCAGGTTGACACTAGAGCCTAAATCGCAGAGGGATCTCTGAAATCTCTTATCGCTAGTAGTGCAGTCCAAAACGAAGCTACCAGGGTCAGAGAGTTTAAAGAGTTTTTCTTTGAATGATTTCGCTCATCTCTTAAGACACCATCATCATGCAGTGTTCCGATTCATGGAATCCTCGTGATGCTGCATCTTTCACGTATTGGCTTAATAGCAGGCGAGATGTGAATAACATCGGTTAGTGGCATCTCAATGTTTACTTTGTCGAACGCTTTCTTGCATATTGCTTTTTCTAGCTGCTTCTTCTTATGCTAAGCGTTCTTTGACGGGAAGGGGGCTTTTGCTTGGGAGATCCTTGTCTTAACCATTTCGGTGGATTCTGGATAAGAGTGTCGATCGATGTCTTCCACGTCTATGTTATTTCTCTTAGGTTTGATAATTGATTCTTCAAGGTCTTCATTTTGGTCTAATGCTTCAATTTCAGGAAGGATTTCAGGATCTTTTTCGTTAATTTTGAACGGGACGGGATGCAATTTTTCTTTTTCATCTGTCGAGATTTTCTCGAATTCATCGATGGTGATGCTCTCTTTAACGCCAGGGGCATGTGGTCGACCACTTCGTAAAGCTACGACACTGCAATGGCTCCTGGGGTTAGCATCTGTTTACCAGGTAAGAATTCTGTCATCTCTGAATATATCAGGTCTAATTTTTCATTGAGGTCGGCAGCTATTCTACGGTTTCCAGTGAAGAATTGGTTCATTTTTGACTTTGAACTTCTTTTGTATCTGTTCATTGTGGTGTCCGTAGTTGCTCGTGGGATTGCCAGCCTTTTTCTAGATCGTTGATCGTTCAGGTTCATCACATCAGAGAACTCAACTCGTTTTTCGATTTTGGAAGGGGCAGAATTGTCCTCAACGTAGTGTTGAGATGAGGTATATCTGTGCATAAGGGTTGCAATTGATGCCAAAGTTTTTCTAACTCGGATCAGGTGTTTCTCCTCTGCGAACAATGGTGGTTCCTCCCTTTTAGTGTCTCCTTTTTTGAAAGCTCTACCTAAAGCTATGTTTTCTATAAGTCTTTTAGCGCTTGGAGACTTCGGGTGCCGAAGTTCCCCTCTCTGGCTGTATCAAGAATTGTCTGATAGTCTAGGTTTAGTCCTCTATAGAAAGTGTTGATGTGTTGGGGTTCTAAGAATCCATGGTGTGGACACGAAAGTTGGTAGCTTTTGAACCTTGTCCACGAGTTTTTAAAAGATTCGCGGCTACCTTGAACGAAGGTAGATATTTCCCTTCTTGCTTCCTAGTATCTCTCCTCGTCAATGAAGTGGCTGATGAAGGCGCTTCTAATATCTGCCCAACAAGTCAGGAATCCTGGTGGTAGCTTGTTCAGCCACCTCCTGGCGTCACCTTCTAGGGAGAAAGGAAAAAGTTTGCAGCAATTGAAATCGTCGTTCACCATGTCTTCTATCATCTCGATGTGATCGTTCGTGTGTTCAGTGGGAAAACCATTGAACTGATTTTTTCGTGCCATAATTAAGTAATCGATATCAAGTTCAGAGCTTCCAGCATGGTTATCAGATAATCGAATCGTAGACCTATTGGAATATGTTCTGCTGGGATTTAGGTACTCGAGCATTGGCAATTCATTCTTTACCTCATTTTTTGGAGATTTAGTGATTTGATTTGAGATTGCAGCTCCCTGCTAATTAATTAGTTGGCTTCATTTGTTGCTCTTATTTTTCATTGGTTCTATCAAGGCTACTTTCTTATTATCAGAATCAGTAAAGGCGTACTTACCTGCTTTCGGCTGATCGGTATCGATCGATGGCAATGGAAGGGTGTCGCCCAACACAGTCGACTAATGTCGATCGATTTCAGATGAGCTCCGTCGATCGATGGTTGTTGTACAAAATCCATATTTTGTCCTTTAAGTACATGTGTCATAAGGTTTAAGGAAAGAATAATTTAGCAAACAGTAAAGTAAAAATCTAGAAAATATTCTAAACGAAATATAATGGCAATAAGAAAGAGTCCCCGACAACGGCGCCAAATTTGATGTGGGGTTTATTTTCACTTTCAAATTAACCCTATATTCCCACTTGACTCTTTCAATTAAGAGGTTCAGTCTAGTACTTAGTGATCAAATCCACAGAGACTCTAAGACTGCACAATAGACTTATTGTTTTCGAATTGAAGCTAGATGAATTAGGACAATAACAATAAAAGCGATTTCCAGATTGAATTGGTTTGTGAGGATTAAATTATTAGATTAGACTTAGGAGAAATTCACAAGTATACTTAGATAATGCAAACTAATAGATTGCTAGGGTGTTAATAAGCATCGTTCTGATTTCAAACCTTATGGTTTAGGAGATTACTCTCACGCATCTCGATTGAGCGTCGATCGATGGCAGTAATATGACATCCAGTGAAACAGCGTAATATTGAGAATCTACAAAGGAGAATGGAGGATATATCAGAGACTACAGCTTCCTGACTTAGAATGCTACAGCGTAATATTGAGAATCTACAAAGGAGAATGCATTCAGTGGTACTAAGGAGATCATAAAGAATGAGAAGCCAGATGAGATGAAGCAATGAGAAGCTTCATTGGTACATGGTTTCAGAAGAGCAAAGAATGTAGACACTTGTTTTCCAAGTGTTGATCCACCTCCATTCTAGTCAGAAATTTCAAAATGTTGAGCTTAAGACTATAACCAAGTGCTGATTGGGAGGCAACCCACTGTTTAGTAAGTTTTACTTAGTTTTTACCTATACTACTATTTATTCCGAGTTTTATTTTATTTTTATAGACTATCTACACTACCATCGATCGACACCATAGCGGCACCATCGGTCTACACTGGATCGCGACCATTGATCGGCCAAACACGCCTACCATCGATCGACACTCTCTTACAGAGAGGGGTATCGAGTTCTATACTTTAGCTATTTACTTATGATTTAATTTTTACTAACCAATCTGGGGCGGACTACACGGGGGAACACTGTAATTTAAGCATGGGGGAGGTTCGCTAACGCTATTTTATTGTTTTTGATTATTATTCACTATCTATATATAAGTTTTTCAAAGAGTTTTATCGAGTCAAGAAGAGGAGTATGATCAAGATTTATTAGTGACTAACCACACTTTAGCACCATTCTTAGAAAGTTGTTTGCATAGATTACTAGAGATACCAAAGTGGAGCATCTTGCCACTATATTACACTTGCTTAGAAAGTTTGAAGGAACCGAAGCTAATTTCCAACACTAATCCTGAAATTAATTGCTTGCTTTGGGATTTGGTATACACTGGTTCGGATTCCTTCTGCAAGTCTGCAAGGTTAAAGTCTGTGTGCTTCTGATTCTCCTCTCCCTCCCCTTCAGATTAAAAAAGGAGTCGAACATGATTTGATGGCTACAGCCATTAAAGCTTGATTCATATGATCCTAGAAAGAGATAAAAGGACAAAAAGAAGTGAACATGATCTGGTGGCAAAAACCATTGGAGCTTGATTCATGGAAGCCTATCCAAACATCTCAGTCAATTAAAAAAAATAAAATGATACCCTCAAAAGGAGGGAGACATTGACTGAGAAGAAGTGAGAAGAGAGAGAGGAAATGAATCAGAGAAACTACATGTGTGTTCAGATACTTGCAGAGGTAAGAGTCTATATATCCTTTGATCGATACTCCCAAGGTAAAGCCTGCACTTTTATTTTATGCAAAGAAATGAAATCAATAGAGGGGCGAGTCAGATATGGTATATAAAATTCTGTGTGATTAACTTGATAGGATGTGGCTGCAATAAAGTAAGGTGAAAGTTATACTTATATATTATGTGAGTCTTCGCTTTTTAAAATCTCTTTCGCAAGCTTGTTTGCTTGAGGACAAGCAAAAGGTTAAGTCTGGGAGAGTTGATATAGCTTATTTATTACAAATTTCAGGCCATGTTATGGACTCTATTTAGGGTCTATTATGTGTGTCTAGGCTATGTTTTAAGGTCTTTACAGGTCCAGGTACGTTTTGGAGATATGTGGAGATACTTGGAGCTTTTGGAGCATTTAGAGGAGAATAATCTGTAGCTGATAGAGTCGAAGTACTGCCGTCGATCGACGGCACTATCTTGACATCGCCTGATGTTACATGACAAAGATCGATCGATGCTGACCACTTGCCATCGATCGATGACCATTTCACAGACATCTTATTTCACACTCAAGTTAGAGACAAGACCCAAGATTACAAGTTTACCCTTGGACGAGTTTCGACCTAGATTTTAGGGGTTTTATATTTATACTTTATGTATTAGAAGAGAGAAAAATGACAGACGTATGGAGACGTACGGTGCTAGGTTCTTCAATATTCTATTTCGGGAGAAGATTCATAACCCCTTAGGGAGATTTGTATTGGAACCCCAATGTTTTATCTATGCATTATATTCAGATCATTATTCTTACTTTGATTATGTCTGAGTAGTTATCAACTAGATTTATGTTTATTAATGGTATTGATGGATTAACCAAAAATAAAATTGTTAGGGTTTTTATTAGAATTGTGTTTATTGCTTGTGTTCTATAGTAGCTAACTAGAACCCTGATCATAGGATAGTTAGGCGCAAGCGAGAGCATGGTCTACTACTGGAATTTATCTTGTTGGGCTAGGTTGCTAGAAACAAATGAGAGTTGATTTAGTTAATCTAGTGAACTTATCGAATTAGGTCATAAAGCTTGACTCAAGAAACCATCAATCGACACATGATCATTGCCATAGATCGACGGTCATTCCGTGTCAAGAAGAAATAGCTGAGACATTGGACTTAGTTAATAAATTAGAGTCACAGCGAGAGCTGGTCATCTTTTAGATTAGATATCGAGTTCTATGATTAATACCCTTAGCTTCTATCCTCTATAATCCACTTGCCTGAAACCCTAGATCTAGCATATTTACATTTACATCTAGTTAGTTTATAAGCATATTTCCATATTTACATTATTAAGCATATTTCCATATTACATTATTAGCATATTTCCATATTGCATCTACACTCTCCAATAAGGAACATTTCCTTAGACTGATTACTTGTTACCAATATATATATATATATAATCACCTAGCTTAACCTTAGGAATAAGAAATTTATTGTGTGCCATTGTTCTCTGTGGATTCGATCCCTAAGTACTAAACCTGATCTCTCTTGGCAAGAGTATTGTTTTGTGTGCTAGGATTAAGGGTTAATTTGATAGTTAATTTTTTGGATATTTATACTCTGCTAGAACAGTAAACACATGCATGTCAGAACTCAAAAATAAAACACGTTCATTTACAAAAAGTCACAAACATGACAATTCCAGAGCAGAGGATGGATACATCAGAGCCTATGATGGTCATTAAGGCTACCGAGAGTACCCCCGGTAAAAAACACAAGATAAATCTGAAGAAGAAAAGTGGCCCTAGGAAGTTTGTGGTGCCATGTCTGATCAAGAGCAATGAGTTTCCCAATGCCCTCTACGCCACATGATCGTCAGTGAGTATCATACCAAGAGCTATGGCAGAAATGTTGAACCTGAGAGTGGAGCCTTCCAATGATTCTTTCATTTTTGTGGATTGCTCTAGAGTAGATTCAAGAGGTATTTGTAGAGATGTCCCACTGCAAATTCAGAATGTCTTGATCCCGATAGACTTCCATGTGATGGATATCCATATCAATTGGAACTCTTCTTTGTCAATTGGAAGAGCTTTCATGGCCACCGTAGCAGCTATCTATGATATGAAGACAAACAAGCTTGTGGCCACATGCTTCTGCGATTTTGAGTCCCATGAGGAATTGGAAGAGGCAGCATCGATCGACACCCAACCAACACCATCGATCGAAAATTTTGCCATTTAACAATCAATCGACATCCAGGCCTCATTATTGATTGATACCCACCCTTCAGAACCAATCCACACCTACCACACAGATCTCGACTACAACACAGCTAACCTCAAGTACGATAAAATTATAGAGACAAAGAAATAATTGAATACCGAGCGATTGCTATGGACAAGGCTGGTGTCTTTCATATTTCCCATCAATTTGGGAACTCGACATCGTTCAATGGTAACCATTCACCATCGATCAATACTGGGTGTAACGAAAGAAGATGTGGCGGATATACTTGCGATGGCTAATGGAGCTGGAAATCTTTTCGGCCAACAACCGGATACTCAAGCATCGATCGATGGTCGCCATTTATCATCGATCTACACCTACCAAGCATACAAGGATGCGGTGACGCTTACGAAAATACAATTCAGATTACAAGGAGGAAGAGCTGATTGAGTCCCATAGCCTATACTAGAAGAAGCTGGCTGGGTAATGAATGCAAAAGGAGATAATAAAGCATCGATCAACGGCATATCTTGGCCATTGAACAACATCAAATGCAACCCAAAACAAGAGAAAAGAACAAAAGATGCAGATAATGGTTATCTCAGACCAGATGAGTTTGGAATTATCAGAGACCCAGAAGGACGTGCACGAGATCTTTATGGCAAGATTCTAAACATACCAAAGGAGGATGTGGCAGATGCCCTTGTTATGGCTACTGGATTAGGAGCTCTATTTGCACAACAGCCACCGAGCAACGCTCGCATACATGCATCGATCGGCAGAGATAAACAAAAGAACTTGCCGATCCACATTGATCTATACACTCCAAAACATCAAAAATCGATTGACGCCAGAAGAGATGCTTCGATCGACACCATTCCAGGGGTGAACCAGTTTTGTACCTCTAATCCTTTTAGTTTGGGAAGTCCACAATAACCCGATTGGATAAACCCACTTCAGGTAGACGGTACCGTAGTGTTTGGACAAATAGCTTATGATGCTAATGGCAAAAGAATTTTCCATTGGAAAAGAAAGATGAGTATGGCATCTACAGAGATGAGAATGGCAATGCACGAGCTATAGATGGAAGAGTTGTGGATGTGCAAGAAGAAGATATCATGGCAGTTCTATAAATACCTACTATGTTTCAGCTGAGTTACCTATGTTTCCAGAACATGCTTAAAAGATCAGTATGTCCATGAAGAAGCAAGAAAATACAGCAGAGCAGAGATTGACGATATCATACATGAGATCTACAAAGCTCGAGAAATGTCACTAGATGATTTCTACAAGAGGCTTGATGATGTCTACTATCCTATAGACAAGTGCCTCACCGCTCTGACTACACGCATGGACGAGATGAAGCAAGATTTGGACACTATTCAAGGTCAGCATGCGAGTGGAGCAAACAGAGTGAGATCGATCGATGACAGTATCATGCCTTCGAGCGATGCGAAGGTAGATAGAAAGGAGTCTGCAGAAGAAAAAACAATTAGAAGACAGATTCGATGAGACTGTTTCTTCTCAGAGCGTAATGAAGGACGATATTTCTCAAAAACTGGAGGCTATGTCAGAAACTACAGCTGCCAGACTTCGAATGCTACAGCGCAGTATTGAGAATCTACAAAAGAGAATGCATTCAGTGGAGGTTGCTAAGGAGATCACGAAATATGAGAAAGCCAGAGGAGATGAAGCAGTGAGAAGTTTCGTTGATCCACCTCCATGGTTCCAGAAGAGCAAAGAAGATGTAGACGCTTGTTTTCCAAGTGTTAACCCACCTTCATTTTAGTTAGAAATTTCAAAACTTCGAGCTTAAGACTATAATCAAGCGCTGAGTGGGAGGCAACCCACTGTTTAGTAAGTTTTTATTTATTTTTTTACGTATACTACTATTTATTTCGAGTTTTAATTTGTTTCTAAAGACTATTTAAACCACCATCGATCGACACCAAAGAGGCACCCTCAGTTAACATTGGATCGAGCCATCGATCAACCAAACCTGCCTACCATCGATCGACATTCTCTTACAGAGAGAGGTATCGAGTTTTCTACTTAAGCTATTTACTTATGATTTGATTTTTCCTAACCAATCCGGGGCGGATTACACTTGGGACTGTGTAATTTAAATCTGGGGGAGCTTTGCTAACGCTATCTATTTGTTTTTGAGTTTTATTTATGCTTATATAAGTTTTTCAAAAAGTTTTATTAAGTCAAGAAGGAAACTATGATCAAGATTTATTATTGACTAACCAATCTTTTGTTCTTAAACGAACATTGTAGCTTCTAAGTCGTCGGAGTGAGTCATATCTTCGGGCTTAGGAGTTGGAATATCAAGGTTCTTCCGAAGCCCTTGTGCTAACATTCGATCCACGTCCCTTATCGTTTGTGCTTTCTAGCTCATTCGGTGCAAGGCTTATCCAATCCTTCAACCTTAGAGTGATCCTTCAATTTTGGGCGTATCAGATTGTTAGGATGAAGATTATGTATTAGAGGAATCATTTATAGAAAGTTCGTTCTTCGTTCTTCAAGTTAGTTCTCAAGGATCAAAGAATGTCCATACGTTCATAGGATATTTTCATGTTAGATTGCGTGAAATGATGTTATGTTTAATTGAGATGTTTACGTGAAATACTTAGATTTGATCCGACAAGAACTGGAATGTTAGGTTGAAAATGTTATAGAACAAATTGAGAATTGAAGTAATTTAAGGAAAGTACGAGATTAGTAGAACGTGATTAAGTTAAGGAAAAAAATATGTTTTGGCTTCAGGCCGTGAAGATGTTATGATCATGTTTTGGCTTCGGGTCGTGTATGTTGGCTTCGGCCGTTATGGACCTTCGAGTCGCAGGTTAGCTTTGGACGGAAGTTGGCTACAGCCGTAATGGACTGACGGGTCGTAAGTTTAGCTACGGCCGCAGGTTTGGCTATGGCCATAGGTTCAGCTATGGCCGCATGTTGATGGACCTTTGGGTCGGAATGTTAGGAAATGCTAAAGTAAAGGAATGATTGAACCAGATGTTAGGTTGTTAGTTTTTGAATGCATGAAAACAAATAAGTAAAAGGAAAGAAAATTGGTTAAGTAAGAAATGCTGGAAATGAATTGCTAGGTTGATAGATTGGAATTGCTAGGCTGTTAGAATGAAATATATAATTGCTTGATTATTGAGTTGCATGTGGGCGGTTTTGAGCGTCCTCACTGAGTAATTTTGTATACTCATGCCTCCTTTTGCGGATGCAGGTATGTTGATTGTGTGGACTGTAGCGCGAGGCTATGAAGACCATCGAGAAAGGGTATTTTGAACTTGGGTAATGTTTGGGAAGTTTTATAAAGATCTTTACTTAGAATTTTCAACATGTGTTTCAAATATTTTGGGTTTGGGTGTTTCAATTTGGTATCAGAGCGGGGTAGGCAAGTCAGTTATGTCTATCTGGCCACTTTTCGAAAAATGTATTTGTGGGTAAAGGTGGAAAGAAACCAATGGTCTATGTCTCGCGCGAAGGATGTGAGGTATGATGTGTCTAGGGTATATCTTAGTATGTATTTATGATTGGATTGCTTAGCAAATGGCTAAGCGAAATTGTATTCGATAGTTGCAGGAAGTTAGTGAAAACTAACTTATGTCTTGTTAAAGATGAAAAAGTGTCGTAGATCGGGTTCTTCATAATGTAGGCAATGAGGGTATCGGGTTCGGTCAGCAGGATTAAATGTTCTTAAAGTCGTGTGCGATGGATCAAGATAGCTCAGCTTTAGTGAAGGAGTGGATACAACGGTAGGAAGTACGAAGCAATAGGCGATATGGATTGTTGGGTGAGTAACTGGAAATTTAGGATTGTGAGAGTTGCTAAGTTAATTCCTCAGAATAAAGGAAGTTAATGTCTCATGGAATTATGAAGTGTTGGATATTCGTGGGTGGTGTAGCACACTTGCTGGAAGCTTAATGGGTCGATGAAAGTGCAACAAGAACGCGTGTGTGGTTAGTAGAACGTGGTACTAGGGGTTCACAAGGTGGACGTAAGAATGGAGTTAATCCGCTTGTTAGTGGTGTGGTTGTGAATGAAAAATTTGTTCGACTTCGGGTGTCATATTCTTTGTGTGGCAGGAAATCGCCCAACATTGGTCACATAAGAATGAGTTCGAGGACAAGATCAGATTTTGGTCATGCAGCATAAATGGTGATTTCAAGTCGCATGTCATTTATCAAGATGTTTCATGCTGGTGGAAAGCGTGGACATGTTAGATAATGGTACATAGGAATCTTTGGAATGGACTTATTGCGAATTACGAGCTAACGTGGATTGGCAAAAGATGGAAATTTAAATTGAATGGGAAAAAGAAAAGCTGATATTTCAAGGATTGAGGAAATGGTTTGAGATTTCAAGTAACACCAGAAATTAGAACGAAATAGATGGTGAAGAACGAGCGCAAAGTAATCTGAGGACCATTGCGGATTCGAGAGATAATCAAGGAGAGGTGTTGATCAAAACTTCAATGCGGTAGAGTGACTACGAAAGCAAAACGTTTTTATGGAAGTTAAGCAAGTGCAGTTTTAAACATGAGCATTGGGTTCTTAGGTTACTTGGCGCCCAAAGGAAGAGTGGTGCGAATCGAAGAAAGGTCATGACCACTGCAATTGTCCGTGGACAAAGGATCCAATAAAGATCAGAAACTCCGTCGGATTAGTGGGTAAGAATTGACAGCTTGTACAAGGTGTTGCAAGTGGTTGATTTATTGTATGGGTTGACGGAAAAGATGTTGAGTATGGTGAGCGAGACAATGCAAGGGAAGTTATGTGGTTCCGAAAGTGCGGCGGATGGGTATGGCAGTGATAGTACCATCCATGTAAGAATGCTTATGCATTGACTCATCAAAGATCTGACTTTGGTGTTTCAAGTTTTAAAAGAATTTGATAACACCTATCTGTTTTGACGGTTGAGGAAGCAGAAGGGTTGAATGAGCTGTTGAGAATGTTGCGAGTAAATGTCGTGACATATGAGATGAGTGCACGGAGTGGGGAAGCATTTATCAAGTTCACTTACTGGCTCTGATCATAGTAGCGCATGGAAGCGTTGTGAAGTACAAGAAGTCAAGGATAAGACCGCAATGTCAGCTGGAGATGAACCAAGACGAAGAAGATGAATGGAGATAGTCATGGACTATGATTTGAGATAGCCACCACTCGAAGAAGGTTAATCTAATGGCAGATGCAATTAGTCACATGAAGGCAAGTGTTTTCGTAGAGAAAGAGGCAGAATAACTGATTGTAATGGTTGAAATGCTGCGAGTTAAAGCAATATTATTTGAAGTAGTTGCTATGGGTGGATGAAAGTCTGATATAACACTGATGAAACCAGATCATTAGACACCAAGTGGGTTGCTGCAAGTTACCAATGTTCGAGTGGAAGGGACTTTAATCACAATGGATTTTTGTGAACGGACTATCCATGAATAACAAATCTTTAGGGATCACTATGGATTATAGTGGTCTACTTAAGTAAATATGCACATTTCAGTTCAAGAGAGGATGTGGTGGATAAGTGTGCTTAGTTGGGAAAGAAAAGATTGTGAGACTTCCATTAGTTTTGTTAGAACCATGTCAGACCGGACAAAGTTTATGTTCGGATTTTGGATGACATTTCCGTAAACGCATTGAGCATAGAGTGAACTTATCATAAACTAGACAATACATGGAATCCATTTTTATTTATAACATTCTTAAAATTCAAACTGGAATAAAATTTGTTTTCGGAATCAAGAAAATGTGGAATCAAAGTGGAAAAAAAATCTACTGCTAAATAGTGACCGAAGGAAATGTGGGGATGGTGGAAACCCCAAGATACAGTCTCAGAAAATGGTAAGTTACTTGCAAGAAAGGTATGAGCCGTGCTCCATAGTCGCTAGATGTTCATCAGTTGGTCGAGGCTAAAATTCGAGGATGAATTTTGTTTAAGTGAGGAGAGTTGTAACGACCCGCTCCCGGAGTATTTTTAAATTGCAAGAAATAAATCGCGAGAGGTTTAGTTGTACAAGGAGCATATTTTTCTAAGTGTGGAAACACTTGTATTCATGAGGGTTGGAAGAATGAGCCACATTTTTGACTAAGTGTCGGATGTTCGGTAAACACATAGAGCGATCAAAGTCTAAGTAAGAGAATTACAGACTGCCAGTTTACTAATTGGAAAGTGTTGGCTATCAGGAGATTCAGTGTTCCAAGTAAGGCAAGTTTGATTCAGATGCCAACTGATGAGATTATACGTAAAATAAGGTCGGGTCTACGGGAGTCATATAAGGCAATAAGCATAGATATTGCTTGGAGCCATTCATGATAAGCTTTGACCAAGTATAAATAAGGAAACAACACTTAATGGCCGCTTGGTGAGCAAGTTCTGAAATAAGTATTAAAGGAGACCTCCAGCTTCATTTCTCACTCAAGTCATAAAAAAGAATTAGAGAGAAGCCAGAGCAATGAACGATGTTCTAGAGTAATATTTCAGAAGAAGGATCAAACAAGGAGGAGCCGAGGAGTTCTTCGCCAGGAAACGCATGAAGGTTCAGAGTCTTCGATCTTTTAAGATCAACCGAGGTGAGGGCGTGATTCGTGGCAACTTAATAGTTAGTATTTTTATCATAGTTGGATTGTTAGGATGAAGATTATGCATTAGAGGAATTGTTTATGGAAATGTTCTCGTTCTTCGAGATAGTTCTCAAGGATCGAAGAACGTTCATACGTTCATAGGATATTTTCATGTAGATTGCGTGAAATGATGTTATGTTTAATTGAGATGTTTACGTGAAATACTTAGATTTGATCCGACAAGAATTGGAATGTTAGGTTGAAAATTTATAGA
>CAJHQP010010673.1:0-17806 GCA_905132765.1 Moricandia arvensis
TCTCGCGAACAAATCTGGGTAAACTATTAGATTTATACCTTAAACCACTGAAAAACATTGCTTAGTTGTTTAAGCACACAGAACTTCACCAAGACAACTTCTCAAACGTTAATGACCAGGAATCATGAGCTTGAATGGTTATATGAACCTTAAAAACTTTAGAATCCAAAACCTTAGTTTTTTTGGATGAATATAGAGAGAAATTGAGAGATATATAGTTTTTCTGGATAAGATATGAGATAGAATGAGTGAAAATCGATTTTTGATGCATTAAGAGCTTCATATTGGTTGTTCATGGTTGTTGGGTGAATTGATGGCAATGACATTTTCGTAAATAATTGATGAAGATGAGGATGATAGAGTAAACACACAATTTTCGAAGACTTACTTAAAGTCTTCCAGTAAGTCTTTCAGTGGTATTTTCGTGAATAGTGAGAACTTCTGGGTGAATAGGGCAAGTCAAAATTCCAAAAAAAATAGTTAGTTTTGTGTTTGACTTCAAGTTTTGAGTCAATTTTGTAAAACCCCCTTTATCTTCTATTTTAGTTTTAAAAATATTTTCTCCTTTGTATGAAATATTAGACTTTGAGCCAGGTTATTTTCATATTATTTTGAAAAATTTAAAGTGAAAATGAAAAATAAGTCTTTTAAGTATACTTTTCTGGTTTATTAAACGTTATCTACTTTTGATGTGAAAGTAGTATATAAAGTCTAAATTTGGGTTTGGAGATTTCAACAAATTCATATTTTCGGCTTTTCCAGTTTTAGTTTTAAAAGTGTAGATGCGCCTGCTGGAAAAAAATGGGCATTGATAAATTAATGAGTTAACTAAAATTAAATGAACTTGGTGTTAGCACATGATGTTTGATTGTACTATTTGTTTCCAATATTACTTAAGTTCATTAGGTGTTGTATATGTTCTTGGGTCTAATATATATTAATTGGATCAAATAAAGTCCACGGACATCGCCGAAGTTCCACATATCTTGGTACCCATTCTTTCGAGATTCTCTACCAAAGAGTTTTTTTTGCATATGGCCAACTTTTTTTTGCAGGTTGGTCTGATACTTATTTTCCCTTTGTGCCTATTACCTCATTTCACTTAATGAATCAGAACTTACAAAATTCTTAATAAGCATAATGTGCTAATTAATTTAGTATAATAAGTTTCACTAATCATTTATTATTCATGTCAGTATATATCCATTAGATACAAAGTAGTTGAGTGGACAAAACAAAAACAATATACTATGAGAATTTCCCATAGTACAAAGGCTTGTTCATTGCTGGATGTGATTTATATGGAGTTCACTGGAAGCAAAATACATAGCCAAGAGTTGTTACTCACAGGTTTAACCAACACTGTTGAATTAGAAACAGCTTCAGAAATAGGAGTCTCGTTCCAAATGCAATTGGAAGATATTTTACAGGAAGAGTGAACATAATTATTATATGGTTCGTTTTTACTAGAACAGGTCAGGGACATAGCTGTCCATGTCATGGATCACATCCATTCAATGTTTCATATGTGTGGCATCCTTAGAAGAACAAGGACAAGATGATGCCAGCTGTTTTAGTACTCATAATGTTGAGCTCAATCAATTTTCAATCATCTAGGAGACACGTGGTAAAAGTGTTTTCAGTAGAGACACAGTCGGATTTTCAAGAGAATCGGAGCTGTGTAACTATGCTGAAGTAGTGGTTTTTGCAAGTTTTGTTTCAGGAAAATAAACATGAAAAATGGAAGCTATCATTCTTAGATAAAGCTATAACAAATCCAGATGATGTCTGCCACAGACTTACAAAGTACACCAAAATCAGGAGCTGAACTAAGCAGCGGTAGTTCAAACAATCTGATTGCTTTAATGTCTTTAATCACCGGTTTAGCAATTGTATTTCAGTGGTGCAGATGCGAAATCTGAAGCACTGAACGTATAAATCTTAGCTACAAGCCATATTTTTACGTCTTCTTTATGTCCTTTTGTATCAAGGCTTTAGTTACAATTGCTTCTTTTCCTTTTCCATTAGCAACATGTCTTCTCAGAGACAACCCCTTGGCAGAGCTGATAATAACAAACAACTACCTGGTAAGCCTCTAACTTTGTATATCATTGCTTCTGTACATGAATTTTGTTGCGTCTGTTAGTCTTTTTGATGGACTGTTTCTTGCATTCCATAGAAAATTGGAGAGCTATCGGTGGGAGTGTAGAATCGAAATTAAGCGATTACACAAGACACAAAGTGATTCCAAGAACACATATCTCTTTATTGAAAATCTTTTTACATAATCTCTTATAGACTTGATTGATCCGAATTACACGACTCCACACAGATCGATTCTTAACACACCCAACTTGCGTTAACCCCTATTGATCAAGTCTACAAATCCCTTACTTTCTAAAACCCCAAAATTTCCTTTGTGTGTTTGTAAGAATTACAACATTCAAAGTCTAACCTAATTCTAGGAAAAACCAAAGTATATATCAAATAATGTTTTTCTATTATCTAATATATTATTTCCTATATTTTAGCATCACCAAATCTTCCTATTTATAATCTAATGCTTATTTAATGCATATTTCATCAATTAATCATATGAAAATATTCCACATATCACATTTTGACGTTTCTTTTTTATTTTCCGAAATGTGTGTCACACATCATAGAAACTCTCTCTGTAACACATGTACACAAACCAAAGCTCCATCACTGCAACAGCCTATCAAACTCAAAATTCTTGAGCTTACATCTTCCCTTTTTTTCATTGAGTATTAAAACTCAAGCTCACTAACCTCTAAGCACAATATGCCTCATACATCCCACCAAAGTACTAACTTAAACTCCCCCTGAATCAAATATCATCTCCCCCTGCTTGAGTGAAAAATTTCATGATACTTGTTAGACCATCAAAACTCTCAATACCTTATAGTAGAAGCCCATCGAACTGGTTCTTCAGTTTCAGCATATTGATTTTCTATTTGAGTGTATGACACATTGGTATGCTTGTGAGATACACCTATCCTAAAATTAGGACACATATCCTTCTTGGCTATCCATACATGTCCATACATTCTAGGTTCTACATAACAAAAGTTTATCTTCCAAGCTCTCTCAATCTGATTTCTCTGAGAATAACAAAAAGCAACCTTATGGCCATGATTTCCGCAAAACAAACATCCATTCCTCTGAGTTATTCACTACAAGAAAATGAGCATATTATGACAAAATATTTCGTCACAATGAAAATATTTTCGTAACAATACAAACATTATGACGAATCAGTGACTATATGTTAATGGTTGCAATACGGTAGTCACAAATCTTTTTGAGTAACCAAAACGTCACGATTTTGTGACAAATATATTCGGTTACCATTTCATCACAAACGGTGATGATACAAAATAGTAACAATAATGTCATAACTACTAACTAACCAAATTGTCTCGAACTGTTGCAATTCATAACTGCTATAATGTCTTAAATTTGTCACTAGTTAAAACTAATATATTGTCACAACAAAAAGTCATAAACAGTAACGAAAAAAGAATGTGTAACCATCTCAATTTCAAATTCATAAGAATTAACTAAAAAGAACAAAAATTAATTTTTTTGTATAGAATAATATTTTTTAGTAAAAAAAATAAAAACAATAAACAACTAACTTAAAATATAAATCACACAAACAATAAATAATCTAATATATATTTATATTTTAGTCTTTGCCGACGACCACGTCCATTATTGCAGTAACCATGCATGACCACCAATGCTGCATTTTCACCACTGTCGTTCTCTTGACCAACTCTAATTAACGGCCATCCAGCTCACATCAATGTGGAGGAATAGGATGGTGGTTGTTTTCATCAACTACGTGAGCCACCTCCTTCAAATCCTGAATTTCACCATCCTTTTCTGCCAAGATGAAACTGAGATTCTTACAAAAAAAGAAGAAGATGGAACTGGGATATTTTTGTTCATATGATAAGAGGTATATCTGATGCTGCTTCTCAGTAACACTATTGACAATTGAGAGTAGCTTATTTACATCATATGGACTCAGATGATCTAATTCATTGACCTGATCTACTGAAGTAAAGTCATACCAGTTATCGTGTTCTCGTGTTGAAAGGCGTGCATATTAGAAGCTGGAATAAGGTTTCCCTTTGCATCTGAAACTCATAAACAACATGGGAAATTTCAGTGAAGTGATGAACATGTTAAAAAGTTTAAAAGGCACTGAAAGACCACAAAATTAAAAAAAAAATACCTTTCTCTTGCTCCAGTTTATCATATAATGTGGAAAGTTCCACCTTGGTCCGAACTTGAAACCTTAGTTTGGTTAAACGTTCTTGGCAAATGCTCCGTAGATTTCATCTTGGCCTCAAACTTAAAACCTTAGTTTGGTTTAGATCCCTTTCCAACACAATCTTGTATAGAGTAGCAGATGCATCTTTTAGCATGTTCTCCATATCTTAGATTACAACAGAAGCTGTAAGAGTAGTACATGCATACTTTCATGTTCCAGGAACATTTTTTTACTGGTCCCGAACAATATCTTATGCACGACTAATGCCATTTATTACATAAGCCCTAGCGGTTTTCATATTCTCCATCAAGGCTGCAATGAGTGTATCAATGGTATGTGAGAAAATCTCAAAAGTTATTTTGATTATTTCTTTTCTCAGCTGGACTCACTCTACAATCTTCCAAAAAGATAAAGAAACTCTGCATTCATCAAGATGCATTCTCTTAGCTACTCTCTAACTCTGCATAGATAGAATCATCAAACCACTCAGCATGGATTTTGCCATAATCGAATCATTCTGAAAATATAATCGAATCTTTCACCACCAGTTTCATGAATTAGATAACTAACATTGGATAAATGAAGTGAAAAATATCCGACAAAAGGAAAAAGAGATGCTTTCACCTCGCAGTAATGGCTGCATCAACAACACAAAAATGGCCAGATCTACGAGATAGGGCGATAGATTAAGCTGTAAAAAGAGGGGAAGAAAGAGAGAGGAATCACGGGGTAGAGAGAGGAAGGTTACCAGGTTTGTAGAGATCAGACGCAGAGGAGAAAACTTGGAATTTAGAAGCTATGTTTGGGAATTCGATTGGAGACAATAAGTTATTTCCTTCACAGACCCTCTGCATTGTGTGAAGGTTGAAAAATTCACCCACCAAAGAAACTAGGGTTACTCTGCACGAGAAACACAAAAGATATGAAGAAATGGCGTAGAGAAAGTTTCGTTCATCACATATTTATTTATATGTTTACAGTATTATATGTTTTTATCCTAAAGATGTGCTTAAATAAATTTCTATCCAACTAAATGAAAGTTTAACTTAAAGTTTCTAATTACATATATTTTAACAAAAGTAAAAATTCGGTAAAAGTCAAAATAAAAAGTATTTTTATTTTAATATATAATAATTTAGATTATAATATATGAATACAATAACAAAAAATATATGTGCATAATTTTCGATAAAACATATCTATGCATGTATATGCAAAAATTATATTTTGGTTTTATAGTTTTTTGATTTTTTTTTCAAATATTGTGTTTTATTTTGAGATAGATAATAAATTATTATTATATTATAGTTTTATCATAGTTTGTGACTAGTTATGATGACATTTACGTGAATAGTTTATAACTAAATAAAACGGTAGTGAATTAGTAAAAAACTGTAACATATTTGCAACATTTCAAAGTCACTAACTTACAACAAATTTGTTTTCATCGTTTTATATTAATTTATCACTAACATTTAGTCATTTTATCGTAACAAACTCAAACTCTAACATTTTGTCTTAAATTTGTCACAACTGCAACGATAAACTTAGTCACATTTATGTCACAGTTGTTACAATATTTATTTTTGTCACATTTTTGTCATTAGTTGTGACACCAATTGGTTACAGTTTTATTCCATCACAATTTGTGACAAAACAACTACTAATTTGTGACATAAAAATTTAGTCACATAACCGTCTTTGATATGTCACAGATTTGTTACAAATAATTTTAGTCTCAATTTTTTGTCACAATATGCCTATTTTTTTGTAGTGATTGTAGGCTTTGGAGGGTGTAGTTTTTCCTAAGCCTTTTGTTCCTTTTTCACAAGTGTAGATGTATGTTTTCTCTCAACTTTTGAGCTATTTTCAAGGTGAGATGTAGTACCTTTTACAACTGATCACATCGACAAGATTGGATTGATCATTGGGAGCAACACCCTTCAATCCTAAAACCCAATTCACCTTTGGAGATTTTCTAACTGATAATATATGATCTTAAGTTTCAGAAACTTTATTCAGCATCCTTATTTTCTTGTGGTTATCCATCAGTTTTCTCTCAACGAGTCGATTTTAAATCAAGTTCTTGATTCAACAGCTCTTGCATCAATTCCACCTTTGTTTCCAACTCTATTTGAGTTTTCTCTTGTTCTTTCAAGACTTCTCTAAGTGGCTGATTAGACGTTCATTTTTTAATTCGACAGCCTCAACGTCGTCATTAAGCTTAACAAATGTAGATTGTCCGAGCTCCAAGATGTTAAACTTGAGCCATCAATGTCGCTTTATCCTTAATCAGCTTAAATATTTTCGTCACTGAGTTTAGCAAGTTTGTCAAAAAGAAGTTTATGCTCAGCTAGATCATTTGCATCTAAATCACTTTTTGACACATCTGAAATGGTGTGTGACACACATGACGCACGAGATTCACCTTCAATGATGTCTTTTGCAGATCCCACAGCTCCATGGAAGAGCCACAAAATTGAGAGCATCTTCTTTTCTTTACGACTTTTTATCATTGCAACTTCTCTTCATCTTTATCTTCTTTGTGTTCACACAATCTGATATTATGTGCCCATAACCATTACATCCATTACACTTGATTTCTTTTCTCTTGAATGATGAACCAACTGTTTTGACATGTCCAATACCATGAAAATTAAAACACACCACTTCATGCCTTTTATGTCTTTCTTCTTCTCTTGGCAATCTTTTGTTGGAAATGTTATAGAAAAGATTAATTATTTCTTCAAGTTTCTGAATCATTACGTGAATAGATTTTCAGGTTTTTGAGCTCTTTCGATATCTTCGTCAACAGTAATTCTTGTGTTTTGAACAGCTTTGACAACTTAGATTCTAATTTCATCTCCCCAACCTTTAAAATCCCAACTATCTCAGTGAACTTTAGTTCATTAGTGTTCATCGTCAAAGTTATCGCTGCTTTATGTGATGCAAACTTAGTAGGTAAACATCACAAAAGTTTCTTCACCAATTTTGCATCTCCATATTTTTTACCTAAAACATGTGCTTCATTGGCTATTGAGCTAAGCTTGGCACTAAAGTCTCATATCTTCTCATCATCGGTCATCCTTATGTCTTCAAACTCTGATACAATAAGGTCCAATATTATCCTCCGAACATTCGCAGTACCCTCAAAGGCGTTTTGTATTATATCTCAAGCCTCTTTAGTTGATTCACATCCTTGTATTCACGTTAAAA
This sequence comes from Moricandia arvensis, assembly GCA_905132765.1. Taxonomy (NCBI): domain Eukaryota; kingdom Viridiplantae; phylum Streptophyta; class Magnoliopsida; order Brassicales; family Brassicaceae; genus Moricandia; species Moricandia arvensis. The sequence continues at coordinate 7,523 of CAJHQP010010673.1, forward strand.
TTTGAAAGCTTTTTCTCTGTTGCAGTCCACTTTGTCTTTGGTTTAGGTGCTACAAACCATATTCTAGCATCACACACGATTTTTTCCATCTAGATTGAACAATTGTCCAGATATCTTCATCAGTTCCACGTAAGTTCATTCTCACTTTTCAATACCCATAATTCACACCATTTAACAACATATTACGTGCCAAAATCGCCATATTTCTTCTCAAGATCTCACCTTGGTTCGAAGAATCTTCCTTCCTTTAGGTTTCCATTCTGATGTAGAATCAAGATTTAGAGATTACACAAGGCACAATTAATTCTAAGTACACATATCTATTTTATTAGAAATCTTTTACACAATCTCTTACAGATTTGCTTGATTTGAATTACACGGTTCGACACAAATCGATTCCTAACACACCCAACTTGCATGAACCAATCCCTATTGATCACATCTACAAATCACTCACTTTCTTGAATCACAAAACTCCCTTTGTGTTTCTGTGAGATTACAACATCCAATGTCTTATTCTAGAAAAACCCAAGGTATATATCAAATAAGATTTTTGTACTATCTAGTATTTTATTTACTAGGTGATTCTTCTGTGCTCATACACAGGTAAAATTATTTATAAAATATATATATATATATATATCATAATAATAGATTGGTATTTTATTTTAGTTTTGAACCATTTTATAATTAATGTATAATTTATTTTAATTATATTATATTATTTTAATTAGTCATGTAATTTTGGATATAGAATATCTAACCATTGGTTATCATTTGAGTTTATTATATTGCATCTAAATCTTCGAATTTCATTATAATAGTTTTTCTTATAAGTAAATTAAAATTTTGAATATTTGTGTTATTTTCATTTAGGTTGGTTGTTGTCTTAGATATGTAAATATGTTTTAGTAAGATTATGTATAATTTAATATATTAATTTTGACAATAAATAAGTAAAAAAAACTAAAGTATTTGAATTAAAATTACATAATTGAATCTACAATAATATTTTGAAATCTTATGCATCTATATAACAAAAGAATTTAATTGTAACAATTAGTTAATATTTTTTTCCTTATTAATATTTTTATCAATAGGAGACTGCATAAATGAACATAACTGGTAAGTTTATGAGAGGTCATGAATAAATATTTATATATAAGATAATTAAAATATTTTATAAATTTGAAGTAAGTATATACCTTAGATTTATGAAAAAAATAAATTGAAATTAGCTTAAATAATATTAAACATTGGAATTCAGTTTTGTTTGGTTGTTTTGATTATAAGTATATTAGATTTTTGGGACATAAAGAAAAATTAAAATTAAAAAGAAAACTAAATATTTAGTAAAAATGGAAATTTTCAAAAATACCACATTCCTAATACCATTTTTTATGTTTTCGTTGATCACTTTTTTCTCCATTTTTTTAGAGAAAAAAATACACTTATAACCATAGGGTTAATTAATTTAAGAGTTAGGGTTTAGAGTTGAGGGGTGAAGTAATGTTTGTAATGTGAAGTTTAGGATTTTAATTTATATAAGAGTCTTTTCCCTCTTAAAAAAGAAGGTATTTGTGAAAATGTCTTTTAATAAAAGCAAAAATGAATAATGATACCAATAATGTGGTAAAGAGGAAAATTCCCTAATAAAAAAGTTTTTTAATGATGATAAAGTATAATATTTTAATTAACTAAAATTACCATGGGTTATGCTATTTGAAATACTTTTGTAACTACTTGATAAAAATATTTTATTTATATATATGTATTCGTAGATTATTACATAAAGTAATTAAATAATATAAACTGAGATATCTTTAATTGATTAAAAATAGTTTATAATTAATAATATTGAAATATTTTATTCATTTTCGTATAATATTTAGTTGACTATAAATATTTATAATTACAAAAAAATATAAAAATATTTATAATTTTTTTTACTTATATACTATGACTGCTCAAAACAATAACAGAAGATAACTAGGTACTCATTTTTAGTTTCATTTTGAATATATTCTAGGGTTTTTTTGCCAAAACTGACATAAAACTTGATTTGAACTGCAAAAGTAAACCCAAACTTGAATCAAATGCAAAAGTAACCTAAAAGGCTATTGAAATTACAACCAGCCCCTTGTGAACAAACAAAAAATTGATTTTTGTTTCTGTTTCTAACCCCCGCAAGTCTTCTGTGTAGACGACTTAATTGTAAGTCGTCTGGACGACTTACTTGTAAGGCGTCTAGTATAGTATTTCTTAAAAATAATTTAAAAATTTTGTAAAAATATTTTTGATAAGTAAAAAATTGAAATCATATAATTAACTTATGTTTAAAGAAATATAAATTAAGATATAACAAAAGTTAATTGTTTTCAACATGAGTGAAAGTAGTGAGTCGTAATATTCTTTGATTTAGGTTTTGCCAACATATGTTGTAGTATTGTATGTGTTCTTAGGGTTAGATTTTGGGAAAGTATAAATTTTTTTTTGAAAAATTTAAAATTGACAGTTGTGTTTATTTTTGTGTATAGTTAACACTATTTAAGTATAATTTGATTTTATAACGTGGTTAGTTAGTTAATTTAGTCAATTTAGTTTAGGGTTTAGGGTTTAGGTCTTGGCCGACTTACTAGTAAGTCGTCAGGTGAATATTTACGGTAGACGACTTACTAGTAAGTCGTCTGATGCACGTTCAAACCAGACCGAACCTTTTAGTTTTACCATTTTATCAATGTGCTTTTAAACCTAACCGGATTTTTTACCAGGCATATATAAGATTTTTTTTTTTGCTTAAGGTTTCGCGAAATTTTAAAAACCCTAACGTCATTTCTCTCAAAGAGGCGATTTTGAAGGCGATTTCCAACGATTCTCTGTAATCCATCATTCTCACCATCATTCTCACTGCCGTTATCACCGTCATTCTCACCATCTTTCTCACCGTCGCTTCCTCTATTTCAAACCCTAGCGCCGTTTGTATGTAAACCCTAGCGGCGTTTGTCTGTAAACCCTAGCGGTGTTTCTGTCAGAGGCGTGTCTGTAAACCTTAGCGAGTTAAGTTAAAATGTTGTCTCTTAAGTCCACCGTTCTCACCACCTTTCTCACCACCATTCTCACAACCGTTCTCACCGCATTTCTTTTTGGCTGTCTATTTTGGCAGATTTATAACCGTTGTATCGAAGGCGACTATGGCTTCTCCGAATTTTCAGGTATGCTCTAAAAATGTCTACTGGAAGTCTTGGAAGACTTGTAATTAAGTCGTCTCGAAAGTCTTCCAGACTTATAATTAAAATGTTATACTGGATGGTTGTGTGTTTGAGATGGTTGTCTTTCATTGTTTTGCAGACAAAAAAATGGATATTCCAAAACTCCCCCGAAGGTTACATACATTAGGGGAAGAGCCCCCGCAATGAAAGCTATTTCATATCATACATATTGTTCGAAGTTGCATGTTGCTTTAAAGAAAGCTCTTCATGGTGACGAATATGAAGAGCTGAAGGAGTCAAAGTTGGGAGTTTTCATCAAGTTCAAAGAGCTCGGATTTGCTTGGGCTTCAAGGCTGGTGCACTACATGCTCGGGTTCCAGCTGGCCATAAAGAAGAAGTACGAGCTGTGGAGTCTCGTTGGTCCAGAATCTGTGAGGTTTTCACTGTTAGAGTTTGAAAACCCTCACTGGTTTAAACTGCGATACATAGAGGACTGGAGAGGACGAAGTGTGCTGTTACAAAGGGAGATGGTTCTTCTGGGGACTTGGGAGTTTATGTCGAAGCTGGGCCATCTACTGAGCAGATAATAGCAGCATTTGAGGATGCGAAGGTGGTCTCGGGAGGATCGCAAGCGCTCGGGTACCTTGCCATCTTCACTGGATACATTGAAGGGGAGAAAGTATTCACCGCCACAAGGGTTAGTCTGGCAAGCTAGTGATGGATTTAGAACGTTTTGAGAATTATCCATGGGGGAGAGTCGCATTTAAGGTGTTGATGGACTCTTTGAAGGGAAAATATATTTCGGGCTGTTACATTGTTGATGGGTTTATACAAGCTCTCCAGGTCTGGGTGTACACAGCTCTGCCGGAATTGGGTGCTAATTATGGTAATCCCATACCAAACAACCGTCTACACGATACTGGCTTACATGGGTGGCAAAGGATGCAGATGCTTTAAAGATGCTATCTGCAGACAAGTATTTACTTCAATCCTTTACTACCATAATTAAGTCGTCTGGAAAGTCTTCCTACTGGAAGACTTTCCAGACGATTTTCCTGACGACTAAATTATAAGTTAATCCGTCAAATATCTAAGTTCATATCTTATATTTACTGCAGACTACAGTGATGAACTTTTTTGAGAAGGACTATGGTGAAATATTTCCAAAATGGGACTCTGATGCTGAGGACCTTCGCAGGAAGAACATAATTAAAGTTATGTTTAATCAGAGACCGTTGAAGTGGACCATGGATTGCTGGGAAGTCACCGGTACTTGGGTCAATACAAAGCCGGTGGTTGTGAGTCCATCGAAGAAAGCCATAGTTTTCGTAGAAGAAGAGAGTTTAAGACCTCTGAAGAAAGCTCGTAAAAAGGCTAAAAAGGGGCACCTGCAGAGGCTAAAGAGGGACACCTGCAGCAGAGGCTAGTGAAGGGGCACCTGCAGAGGAGAGTGCAGGTAAGTTTGCAGAGGCTAGTGAAGAGGTTCGCACAGAGGCTCCTCCAGAGGTTACTACAACTGTGCTTGGGATGACCAAAGAGGACCTTGAAAGAAATTTCAAGGACATATTTGATGCCATGAGGGAAGGATTTGGGACGTGCCTTATGGAGATCAAGCATATGTCGAAAAGGGTGGAAGCAGTGGAGAAAGAAGGTTGGTATCACCAAACAAGGGAAAGGGACATCCTCTCCAACCCACTACCTCTCAACCTAAAGGTACATCCTCTCAACACATACCTCTCTACCTAAAGAAGCCTCTCCGCGGGTTAGTGAAAGTGTTAATGGTGAGAAGGATAAACACCACTCAGTGGAATGTTAATGGGGAGAATGTCGAAACACCTCTCGGTGAAGTGGTAATGAGGGAACGATAAAACACCTCTGGATGAGAGTGTTAAAGGGGAGAAGGATAAAACACTTCTTGATGAGGTGTTAACGATGAGTCCGCATCTGGGAGCCTTGTTCTATTGCCAAAAAAACAAGTTCACTCCAGCAGAGAAACAGCAGCAGGTGCTAGATATGAGGACAAGAGGGAAACTGCTTTGGCAATGGTCAGTCTAAAGACTGAGCGAAAAGAAAGTTGTTACCTCACAGAGATCTCCTTATACTGCAAACAAGAAAAAACCTTCTAGAGGCTACAATCCCTTTGCACCACTTGACAGGAAAAAGTTGAAGGACTCGCCGATTGGTTGAAAACTGATCCGTAAGTGATTGTTTTTCCACATAATAGCTTTAGTCTATAAAAACTAATTGCTTTTCAACATTTCGTGTAAGCAGATCATTATAAAACACCTCTAGCAAAAACCCGTACAGTCCGACTTGGTGGTATCACGTCCTCGGCGCCTAGCTTGGTTGGAGGATTGCGTAAGTCGTCTGACAAAACTAATTACTAGATGACTTACTGATATCTTCATAGACGACTTACTATAAGTCGTCTGGTAAGTCTTCCTCGGGTTGGTGAAGGAAGGTGAAGGAAGAAGTCTATTTTGTTTTTTTGGATCAAGGGTTTGGACAGTGAAATGCATATGGTAGATGATATTAAAGGAGTCTAGTGATTTTCTGTAACCCATTTCTTAGAGCACATTTAACCCTATGTTTTTAAGGGGTTTTTAAGGGGTGGGGTCCACATTTTTTAAAAAACACACCCCTTATTTCTCTTTTACAAGAGTTGTCTGTTGGGAGTTCTTACACTGTTCACGAGCCCTATTGACATGTGACGGCCCGCAATTGATTTTTTTTTCTTTTTTTAAAAAAAAAACACAAAGCAGAAAAGAAAATTAAAAAAAAAAACTAAGAGTCAGTGATAATCATGCTCTTATTATACTTTTTGACAATGTTATCCTTGAAGGTGATAATACATATTCATCAGGTTGCCCAGGGAACCACCTTGTCAGCACGCACTTTTAATGGCTGCATGCGGTCGTAGACTATCACGAGAGGCTGCTCATCAAATAAACACTAGCCAATTTGTGAAAAAACCATTCCCAAGAAGGGTCATCTTCAGCATCTACGATCCAAAAGCCAATGGAAATATCTAAAAATTCTCATCTTGTCGCTGCAACTAACATAGTACTTCATACTTCCCATGCAGGTGAGTCCCATCCACCACAATGACCTTCTCTGATACTTAAAACCTCTGATAGAAGCTCCAAAAAGAGAGAAATAGATACTTAAATCTATTGTAGAATCAAGTTCTATAACCGTGATAAAACCGGGATTGCTAAGAGGATTTTCTCGAGATATGATGACAGACGCGAATACCCATCTTCTGCTGATCCTCCTCACCAATGTTTGGTGCATATACCCAGTGCTCTGTATGAAGTGTGTAATCGAAGTCGTCATGTCCAACATGTTCTTCATACACAGTGATATGCTGCGAGTTCAACCATCAATGATTTCCAACTACGATTCCATGAAAAAGCTACCACATACTTCGGAGTACAGTGTTCTCCGTGAGCGATTCAGTCTCCCACTGACGCATGTATGTGTGTCCACATACTTTGTACCTCTCACACGTGTTGGTTTCGATGTTCCACACTAGCTCTCATCTTCATCACAACACTAACCACAGGTTTCCACTAAGAGAGTTTTCGTGACTATATATCAGAAGGAGAACTTACGCTTACCTGCTGTCAACCGCAGCTCTGAAAGCAGTGCATCCTTCTTAACAAACTCTGGGTGACGTAGATACTGTTAACATTCGATCCTTCTCCTTCATAGCATAAGTCTTTTGAATCTTCAAAACCATATGCATCATCTCTCTCCAGATCCTCATCGTAACCTTCCATAACACTCGTATCGCACCATTTCTCTGTCGCTTTCAGCGAAATAATATGAGATTCTAACATCTCTCCCCGCATACATCCTCTCCCATCATCCTCTCCCATTATGATATTTCATCTTCAACCAAGATCATGCATCATCTTACAAAACACTCATCAGCTTCATCATCTTCATCTCTTCTCCTTCCTCTGAACTGTTCCACCTGCTATGGCTTGATACACAAAGCGATACGCTCATGCGTTTTGTTATCTCTCGAGCAAGTTTCGAACTTGTCTATCACTTGTATACATGAATAGGAGGGTGTCTGAGCTGCATCATACAGCTGTAACAAGTAGTTATACTCCACATATTTCTGTGCTCATGTCCATATTATATTCTTCTGACATTGCAACAAGCTTCAGCATGTGTCGAATCTCACTAAACAAAATAGTCTCGTTCTTTGAATATCAACCACAAATCGATACATCTTTCAACATCATTCTCCATACAATGCATGTAACTACGCAACATCTGCAAAAATTCAAAATAAACACTAGTAAACATAGAGAAAATAAAGGTTCACTAACATTGACGCAGACGACCTGACACGTGTTAAGTCGTCTGAAGACACAAACGACTTAGCGTAATTCGTCCACAGTCATTTGCAATGTGACTTTAAAATGAGACGGCTACTTATAAGTGCATCCGGAATATGTTATGAAAATTCGAGGATGAGAACGGGTACGGGGTAGTTTTGCATGTGAGCTCGAGATTGTGTCAGAGTATTGACTTCCTGATCGACTTCAGTAAGTCGTCTCTGGGAAATCAAATAGCTTCAATATGTTTATTAAGCTAGATCGACTACTGTAGTATCTCAGGTTATTTGTCAAATCGAATAATAACAACTAAATATTTAATTTTCCCAGACGACTTATTAAAGTCGCCTAGGTAGAGGACTTAATGAAAGTCATCCGAGATAAGCAAGTGTGACAGAATCTCGGAAAAAATCTGGACACTTCGCTTATCCTGGACGACTCGCTTATCCTGGACGACTTCAGTGTAGTCCTCTACCTAAACGACTTACGTGTAAGTAAGTCGTTTAGGAAAGTTAAATATTTAAGTTTATTTTCCAATTCAAAAGTAACCTGAGAAGACTTACAGGTAAGTCATCTAGCTTTAATAAAATATTTGAATTTTTGATTTCCGTCGTCTAGGAAAAGTCAAAGATCCAACACAATTCGGTCAAGTAAGTCGTCTAGAATTTTTTTCTTAACAAACAAATCTCGACGATTTATAAGTATGTCGGTCCGTTTGCTTTAGAATACTACCCGTAAGTCTTCTTCAGCCAGACGACTTACGGTAAGTCGTCGACGCAAACAAATCTGAAAAAAAATTCAATTTCATACTTTAACTAGTGAATGACTTCTTAAGCACACTAGTCTTCTCCAACCACCCAGAACCTCAAACGAAAGTAACCCACAAAGAATAGTATGCTTGAATGGCTCTACCAAGGCATAAAAATTTTAGAATCAACAGCTTTGAGTTTTTTGGATGAAGTATGGAGACAAAGTTAAAGAGATTTTGTTTTTTGTTCATAACAATTAGTGCCAATCAATTTTAGTAGTGTCAATCAATTTTAGGTGCATTAAGAGCTTCAAATTGGTTGTTCATGGTGGTGTGTGGTATTGATGGCAATGACAATCTTGTAAATATTTGAAGGATGATGAGTTGAGAGAGTAAAATGTCATTTTCAGAAGAAAAAACAAAAAAAAATCAAAGGCATTTTCGTAAATAATGGTGAACATATGGGGTGAGTTGGACAAAAGAAATGACAAAAAAAAAGAGAGGTTAGTTTTGTGTTTGACTTTGAGTTTTGAGTCAAATTTGCCAAAAGCCTTATATTCTATCAATAAATACCTAATTATCTTCTGTGATTATATTGAGAATTCATATTTTATAAGCAAAAAATTATAAATATTTTATATTGTTGTAATTATAAGATATTATAGTCAAGTAAATATTATAAAAAATGAATAAAACATTTCAATAATATTAATTATAAAATATTTTTAATCAATTAAAGATATCTTAGTTTATACTATTATTTAATTAGTTTATGTAATAATCTAAAAATACATGGATATTAATAAAATATTTGTATTACTTTGAGAAAATATTTTATGTTACTTAAAATTGAATATCTTTTCATGTTACTGTCTTAAGTGCGTATAGGAAACAAAATGACACTCAGAATAATAACGCTAGTGGAGATTTAAAATGTCACAATGAAAATTAATATAAATAACGAACAATTTAGTGGTGAGGATTCAAAACGGCCGTGTGCTCATCTCCATAGCCCTTTTGTCTTCATCCTCATTTGAAGAATTTTTTAAAGCAAGCTCTTCATAACATTAACCACAAACAGATGTGCCAAACAGATTTTGACACTTTTAGACTTTAAAGGACTCCTTTTAGTACCATGAAAATAACTAGCTATAGATAGAATTAGCTACTCTAGATCACAGGAATCGTTATGGCTATAGTCCCAAATAATTTCAGTAAACAAACAACGACTCAATATGTTTACGATGGTGAAGGAAGCAATTGCAACGCCAATACTAAGGTACTATATAAGCATGGACTCATGTGCTACTCAACTATAGATGGTTTAATGAAAAGCTGAATTCAAGTTAGGAATCAATACCTAGATTAAATTTTCCTGATGTTTAGACAAAATCTCAATGTCCTTTATTTAAAGATTGGACTTCTCTGCTTGAAGCTTCTCATAGTCAGAGACTGAAAGACCTCCTAGCATTTTTGCTGAATGAACGTGAAGCAAACGAGAAGGATGCCATAACCAAAACTATTAAATAGATGAGATTTCCAACACCAAAGGATCATGGTAGGGATGCAATTTTACAAACTACTAATAAAAACTTTGATCTTCATATTTGAAGACCTAACCAACATTTCCATCAACTACTGAAGAACATGATAAATCATCACTCGTTGACATAATTCATTTTATGATTTGGTTGCACAATCTATCACACTGTTCGAGTATAACCTGGATTACAGATCAAATGTCACTCTCTTAGCGAGCTATATATAATGGTGAGAAACAAAATGCCTATCCAGAAACTTACTCTATAAGCAGAGAAGGCTTGAAATTCTGCTCAGTACAAAGCAACATAGACCTACAATTAGACTACGCAGTGTTCATTAATGTAAATCAAATATTTTTTAAGAAATAGATAGAAGTTCTAGTAAGAAAAAAGTGTTGCAGTAGGTTAAGTAGATGGTTGAATCGCCGAAAGAG
>CAJHQP010010674.1:0-12500 GCA_905132765.1 Moricandia arvensis
ACACTACATATACCATTAGTTTAATTAATCTACAGACTTAGAGTTTAGAGTTGAGGGGTGGCGATATGGTGGGTAGGTTTAGGAATGTAAAATTTGGATTCAATAATTAATAAAATTTACTCTTAAAAATGTATTTATGAAATATTCTCTCTTTATAAGGTTAAAAATGAAAGTGTACAACAGATGGGTAAACTTGAAATTCTCCCTAATTTAACTATTAATACTATACATCACCATCTTAAAGAATTATAAGAATATTTAGATTTTCAAATACAGTTTTTTGTTTTAAAATAAAATTAGTATCAAATAAAGTAAATAATAAAGGAAAAAATATTGCCAATAACTTGATACCCTATTATATACAAGGCTATTTGTGCACAATATGACTCAAAAACTCAAAGTCAAACACAAAACTAACCCATGATTATTTTTTGTAATTTTCATTTGCTCTATTCACCCCAAAAAGTTCAGATTATTTACGAAAATGTTGTTAGTTTTTTTTCCAGAAAATGAGTATTTTACTATATCATACTTCTCATCTTCATCCAGTATTTACAATAATGTAATGCCATCAACACCAACCACTATGAACAACCAATTTGAAGCTCTTAATGTAGTATAAATATCGATTTATACTCCTTCTATCACATTTCTATGAACTAAAAACAACTATCTTCCACTTTCTCTCTAAATTCATCAAAAAACTCAAGATATTGTTTAAAATTTTTATGTTCATAACCCATTCAGTAACAATTCTTGTTGGATTGCTTTCGTGTGAGCTTATGTGTGCTTGAGAAGACTTCTGTGTGCTAAGGAAGTTATCTCACTAAGTAAAGTATCAAATCGATTTTTTACCAGATATGTTCCCCCAGAAGACTTACACGGAAGTCATCTGGTCAATGCAAATGTTAGTTTTGAAATTGACTTTTATATGTGTTTTAAGAGACGACTTATTTGGAACCCTTCTACTTATTTTTGTTAATTTTTTTTTTTTGAAAATACCATAGAAAACCCCAAGTAAGTTGTTTAGGATGAACAAGTTAAAATTAAATATCTTATTTTTATTTTCTAATTGCAGAAGTAACCTGAGACGACTTATATATATAAGTCGTCTAGTAGAATAAAATATATAAGTTTTATTTTTCAGCTAGACGACGTACATGTAAGTCGTCTAGAAAAGTCAAATTTATGACGCAATTTGGTCAAATGCAAAACTAACATGTTTATCCTAAACGACTTAGTTGGAGGTCTTCTCTGATATTTTCGAATTTTTTTAACAAAAGTACGACAATATTTACAAAGGAAGACTTTGAAAGAAGTATGTTGTAGATTAGATTTCTCTGTAAGTCTTCATTTATAAATTTTCAATTGAAAAAATGACCTTACGGACGACTTCCTAGAAGTCTTCTGGACGACTTCCGTGAAAGTCGTCTACATAATGTTTAATAAACTTTCGTTTTCTCTAAAACTATAAAGACCTTTTAACATTTTCTTGTTAATTCGTGTATATTAATCATTATTGGGACTACTGAATGAAATTTATAACTTAATTGGGGATATTTATGAGGTTACCAACATTCATGTTTATTAAAGTTTCTTGCTTATAAGAGAAGATTTTCGGGGAAGTCTTCTCGGTAGAAGTTATTGAAGTTAATGTTCTGTGTTTGCAAATGTGATTTAATTTGAATTTTGTTTTCCAGATGATGCATCAGTTACCTGTAGTATATGGAGAATGGTTGTTGAAAGATAACTCTTGGAATTTTTTGGTTGATAATTTCAAAGGAGCGAAAATGTTCTTTTTGAGTGAAGGTTCGACAAATGCTGAACTTGTTGAAATGGCTCAAAAAGATTATAACCTGGACATGAACAGAGAGGCTGTGGAGTTAACATACTCTTTACTAGAAGCAATGATGCAACATATGGCTCTAGACATCCCTCCTATTCATGTTACAAGTGACAGACAAGTTCAGAACTTGCTCGAGATAACTAAAAAGCATGAATTACGTCTTTGTGTATCAAGCCTTAGCAAGATGAGAACAATTTCAGATGAAGGGGAAGAAGATGATGAAGGGGAAGAAGATGAAGAAGGGGATGAAGATGATGGGGAGGAGGATGTTGATATCCCTGATGTTGCTGAAGCGGATGATGATGGTGAGGATTACAATGAGTATGGAAAAGTTAAGGATGAGGATGAGGAAGAAGAAGAAGAAGAAGAAGATCGTATGTGTTTTGAAGATTTCAAAGGGCATATGGTAGTGAAGGAGGAAGCTCGAATGTTAACAATATCTATGCCAACCAGAGTTTTGTTAGTAAGGATGCACTGGTTTCATAGTTGCGGTTGACAGCTGTGAAGCGTCGGTTCTCCTTCAGAATATACAAGTCAAGGAAAACTCTACTTATGGCAAAATGCCGTGTTAATGGTTGGGGATGGAAGATCAGAGCCGGTGTGAAACATAGGACAAACACGTTTTGGGTAACCAAGTATGTGAAAACTCATACATATTCTATGACAAATCGACTGGATCAGTGGAAGCACTATACTCCGAAGTATATTGGTAGGATTTTCAAAGATCGAGTTGGAATCATTGATGAGTTGAATCCGCAGCATATCAAAGATATGACCCTATGGTCAAGGGTGGTGCTTATGTTCATACAATTTACGATTTAATAGTACATGGATGAGATACGAAGTGCAAACCCGAAACTTGCAACATATTTGGAGGATGCTGATGTGACCCTAAGGTCAAGGGGTCATTGTTAATTAAGCCAGCTCTCGCATGTATCTAACAACCTAACTCAATGGAATCAATTCATGCACATAACCTACTCTCGTTGTTGTCTATGTCCTAGGTTCATGGATCTAGTTAGCTACTCTAGAACACAAGCATTAAACACAATTCCAAAGATGGATATCTCCTCATCCTAGCAATAATATTTTCGGGCTAATTCATCAATACCATAATGAATCATAAATCTAACAAGAGCATTACTCAGACATAATCATAGAAAGCATGATAAACTGAATAATAAAATGCATAGAATAGATAATGGGGTTCCAATACAAATCTCTGAAGGATTTCAAATATTCTCCCCAAAAATACTAAGAAAAGCTCTAAATAATATTATGCTATAAAATCTCTTTATGTGTTTTGTCTTTTTGCCTAAAAAATGGCAAGACCTTTATAAAATAGGTGAAAACTCGTCCATGGGCATTCTTGTAAATTATCTTGACTTGGGCTTGAAGTCGGCCAATTGCTCTGCGAGTAGACCGTCGATCGACAGCAAGTGTGCACCGTCGATAGATGGTCAGGCTCGACCTCGACTCTGACTTAGCTGATTTTGAACATCTACTGGATATCTTCTCTGAATGCTCTACCATGCTCCATTATCTCCATAATGCTCCAAAGCGTACCTTGATCTGAAAAGACTCTAAAATACAGTATAGACATAAATAGAAGATTCCAAATAGGGTCCAAATGATAGTCTTAAACTGTTAAATAACAAGGTATGTCAACTCTCCCAGATTTAATCTTTTGTTTGTCCTCAAGTAAAACAAAGGTAGCCTGCGAAAGAGGTTTGGAAAGCGGGGACTCATATAATACATAAGCATGACTACCACCCTGCTATATCGCAACCACACCAAATAATGCTAATCAAAGAGAAACTTTATATGACTTACCCTAGTATAGCAACCAAATTCGTTCTATTAGAAACACAACAAATACTAATCTGGCTCACCCCTCTATTGTTCTCATTTTTGTGCATAAAATAAAGTGTAGGCTCTACCTTGGGAGTATCGATCAAAGGACACATGGACTCAACTCCCGCAAACTTGCATATATAGGTATAAAGCCTTCCTGATCCCTCTCTTTCCTCCTTTCTTTCAAAATGTTTTAAATCTAAAATTCAATGGACAATGAAGCTGCTACAGTCCATCTTGCCATCTCATTTTTTATTATTTTTTTAATACAAAGTTGTAGCCGAATAATGGGGTCATCGGTAATGTACCTACCCATCGCTTCCAACAATGTGCGATCATTCCCTTAAATTAGAATACTGGGGTCATTGGTAATGTACCTACCCCTCTACATCTCAGGAAATCATCTCGATCTTTTCTATTATAGATCCTGAAGAGAAAGAGAGAAATGAAATCAAAATTAACAGACTAGTACCTTACAGAATTGCAGAAGGAATCCGATCCAATGTATACCAAACCCCAAAGCAAGAAAAGTAGTCAATATTAGGTTGGAGATCCGCTTTGGTTCCTTCCGACTGTCTTAGTAAGTGTGATCTAATGGCAGGATGATCCACTTTGGCATCTCTAGTAATCTCTGCAATCAACATGTCTAAGAATGGCGCTAAAGTATTGTTAGTCAATAAATAAGTTCTGATAAAAATCCCATTCTTGACTCTATTAAAATAATTGTAAAAACTTAATAGATAAAAGTATTAACGACCTCCCCAAGACTTGAATAAAACTGTCCCCAATGATATCTCGTCGGGTTTTGGTTAATAAAAACTAAATCATAAATAAGTGGGTGTCGACCGATGGTAAACCATCCACGCCGTCGACCAATGGTGAGGTTGTGGTGTCGACCGATGGTGAGGTTGTGGTGTCGATCGATGGTGATTTCGAACTGTTCTACTCCTCCTTTGAAAACCTAAAGTAATTAGAAAAAACCATAATTAATAACTAGATAATGAAAAACTAAATTAAAACTTACTAAACAATGGGTTGCCTCCCACTCAGCGCTTGATTATAGTCTTAAGCTCGACATTGTGACTTATGGACTAGGAAGGTAAGTAATAAAACCAATGCGGAAAGCAAGTATCCACATATTCGCTACTTATCCCAAACCATGCACTGATAAAACCTCTTACAACCGCATCTGCTTTGCCCTGCTAATTTTCCATCTTCTTTTGAGTAAAGGACAATTTGTGCATCTCGTCTTCAAGTGCTTCAATGTGTTATGTCAGCTTGTTAAGTCTGGCATATGTGGACTCTGAAATATCCTCCAAACTCTGGATGATAATTTCCCTCATTATGTCCTGAGAAAAGTAAACTCCATCGAGCTTGTCCTATAATAGGTCCTCTGCACAGATGCTGCGTCATGACTGTCGATCAATGGCCAATTGTTTCCATCGATCGATGCTGTGTTGACTGCCTCACCCGATGTTTGATTTCTGAAGAGATTACCTACTCCATTTGCCATAGCTAGTATGTCTGCGATATCGTCTTTGCAAACATTTAGAATTCTTCCATCCATTTCCCGTGCATATCCATCTGGGTCTCTCATGATTTCAAACTCATCTGGTCTGAGGTAGCCATAATTATAACCGTATCTTGTGGGGTCGTCGTCGATCGATGGTAAAGAGCCACCGTCAATCGATGTTGCATTCCAGCTTCCATAGGATCCCCTGAAATTTCCAGATTCTTCGAGTGCACATGCATGGTACTCGACTGCTTCTTCTTCAAGCTAAAATTCATCGTACTCTTGGTTGTCAGGTTCTGGCATCCTCTCACGGTAGTGATGCCCGATGTTAACTATCTCTTCTTGATTGTCTTCGTCGTTCTGATCTGGGGCATAACAAACGACCCGATGGTAGATCGTTAGCATCGTTTGATGCCGAAGGGTGGGATCCGTGCTGGTTCTGGTTGAAGGGACCGTCGGCCGATGCCAAGGGTTGGGTGTCGATCGATGCTGTGTCCGCAGGCTCATTGTCTTGATCGTATTTGCAGAATCATGTAGCAATCAAACCTGGATCATCACACAATTCTATCTGAGTAGTCTTGTTCTTGACTTTAACAGGTTCATAGAAAATGTATGGATCAATCAAGGATAGATACAACCTGTTTGTCTTCATGTCGCAAATAGCTCTCACGGTTGCCATGAAAGCTCTTCCAAGGAGTAAGGAGGAGGTCCAATCAATCTTTATATCCATCTCATGGAAGTTTACTGGAACTTTGGCATTACGAATCTGCACATGGACGTCTCTGGCTATCCCTCCTGAATTAACTTTGGAGCAATCCACAAAGATGAATGAATCACTATAAGGCTCCACTTTCCTGTTTAGCCTCACTGCCATCACTCCAGGCATGATGTTAACTGCTGATACAGTGTCGTCGAGGGCGTCAGGATACTCTCAACCTTTGACATAACATGGGATCACAAATTTCCCATGGTCACTTTTCTTCTTGATAGTAGTCCACTGCTTTGTCCTCTCTCTGAGGTCATTGAACATGCGCTCTATGTTCTTTTCTGTTTCCGTGGATTCACTGAAAAACATCTATAATCTGTGCGTATAATATGCTTCATCAAATGGAGTATCTAAAGATATTTTAAAAATTCTTTTTGGCAAAGCCATCCTATCTTTGTTAGTTTCTTATCTCGGAAGATGTTTGGGAATCTTCTGCTTCCTTCTATTGTGTCTTTATGTTGTCATGGGATCATGTATACTGGCGTTCTGTTCCTGGTTCTCCATTCCTGAAGGTCTGACGAATAGGCTGGCACTCAGACTTGGTAAACGACTCGGCTCTATTGTTGGGGGTTGCCGATCGATGCTTGATTCTTGCCGTCAATCAACATTAGAGGACTCACACGAGGCAACTGATTCTACTCGTTCCAATGATCGACGGTCCGGCTCTGGCGGCGATCGACACCAATGTGAACTGCCGCAAGACATGGCACTTTCCACACGGAAATCTCCGTCTTGCAGCTGTTCTCTCTTCACCTTTTGCCAAAAGTCTTCACCTATTAGTGCATTGACGTGGTGCTTTTGACTAGCTTCCCTCTTCTCCTTAATCAAGGCCTCATGACTTTGAATGGCCTCACTTTTTTGGACCACTTGATTCTCCAACTACTTGACATGAGTGTTGAGGTTTTCAAACTTGGTGTTGAGGTTGGTGTACATCAAGTCTATCTTCCTATTGAAGTTCACAGTCATCTGCAACTGCTGCTCCAATATCCTATACCATAGCTTCCAACCTGCTCTCCTGAGTCTTTTGATGGAGTGGATTCTGATTGTAGTTACTCATGTTGCCACCATAGAAGTTCATGTTGTAGCATGGATTTCCTGGTCTATGATAACCATTTCCACCAACAAAGTTCACATCCTCTTCCTCGTCTTCTTCTTCCAGGGCTTTCACTTCTTGCTTCTTGAGAAATATCTGAACACTGTCCAACTTTGTCTTGATTTCATCTATCTACTCCCTGCTCAGAGATGGAGCTGATTTATTCCTCTCATAGTCAGTGTTCTTGGTGCTATAGCTAGATGCCAAGTTTCCTTCACTAGATGTGTCTAGGGCCATCTGGTACTGCAGATCAACACCTCTAAAGAAAGTGGCAAGTAGCTACACTTCATTGAATCCGTGGTGTGGGCAGTCTCTCTGGTAGGACTTGAATCTGAACCAAGAGATTCTGAACGATTCCCCAGGTTGTTGTGTGAATGTATCAAGGATCAAATGCTAGAATGAGACAAGTGGGGATCAAAAAATCTAAAATAGACCCCTCCTATTTTTATTTTTATTTGAATTAATTTTAAATAGAAAAACAGAGGAAAAGTCTTAAAAACCTAAAATCTTCTATGTATTTACTAACCCAACCACTAACTATCCAAACCCATTTACCCTATCCAATCAATTCGGATCCCTAAATCCCCAAATCTTTCTTTCTTCTCCAACACCATTTTCATCATTTTCATTTCTATTTCTCATCACAAGTTCTCAAAAATCAAACTCAAAATCAAATGTCTATCATCTAATCCCTTCAATATTACTCTATTTTGATCCATCCATCTCGATTCACATTTTTATATACTCAGATTTCATTTTCGAAAAGACCCAGATATTTAGGTTCTCTAATTTATCAAAAAAATTCATGACATAATCCAAATCAAAAAATATACAAACCTTATGAATTTAAATTATTATCCCAAATTGATCAATTCCTCATCATTTTCAATTCATTTTCTTTCATATAAAATCGAATCTCACATTCAATGTACGAAATTTCTGCCATTGAAGAACACGAAGTATTACTAGTACGACTGGTACAACTAAAACTAGTATAACTAGTACAACTAGAACATGTATAGCTAATACAACTAGAACATGTATAACTCTTACAACTAAAATAAGTATAACTAGTATAAATAGATTTAGTATAACCAGTATGACTTGTACAAGTAAAACATATATAACTAGTACAATTTTACAATTAATATGGTGATATATATTTTTTTGTTTTCAATGTATGAAAATGCTAGAAAAAAATGATGTAGAACCAATAAAACATGTTGGTTTAATCTCCCTCGTCTGTATGTGTCAAATAACATGAATAGTATATTTTAGTAATATATGATTTAGATAATGGTTTGCTTACAAGTTGTACTAGTTATACTAGTTGTATTATTTTTGAATAAAAATCATCTTCATTTTTTGTTATGGAGGCCCAAAAAAGTAGATGCAGAGCTAAAAAGTATTCAACCATGGTTCACAAAACACGATTCACTGGCTTCGCCATCTCAGCCCGCTAGTGAGCCCCATAAATGACTAAGTCAACCCAAAAATATACAAATATCTAGTATAACTAATACAACAGGTTCAACTACACAATAATATTTAAGAATGATGCACTTATGGCTCCATAGATGATGATGATGTAGAGGACTCACCATCTATACTGCGGAGAAACTCGAGAAGGATGTTGCTAAAAGGCAACTACTGATGAGGCAAATTTTTTAAAGCATATACACGTTTAAAACGTGATGCACAATACAAAGTGAAATAATATAGTTGTACTAGTATTCGAGTTATACTGGTTTGTACATAGTTGTACTAGTTTTTGAGTTATACCAGTTTGTACATAGTTGTACTTTGGCAGTAAAATCGAAAAATCTAGTTGTACTACATCAAATTTAAATTTACCTCAGTTGTACCACTTTTTTATGTGTACATGTCTTTGCCCCAATACAATGAAATCATTGATTTTGTTAAAATACATTTCATGTATGTTTTCCAAAAATTATATAGACAAAGAAGTTAACAAACCTTAAAAGTATAAGGTAGATCATACAAACTTATGTGATTGTGTTATAGTTACCAAAAAAAAAACAAAAACCATCACAAATAAAAAGAAATATATCTAAACACTTACCAATTTGGTCAGATAATTATTTTTTACATATGCAATACCCAATAAATATATTAAAATTTCAGAACAAGAATAGTTGTACTAATTATACCAGTATTACTAGTTTGGGTGGGACCCAGGCGAGATAGGGATCTGTGAGAGAGGGGGTGAGATCGGACGGCTCAGATTAGAACGTAGATGAAATGATCCGACGGCCAAGATGAGTTTCATTAATGGCATTGTTGTAATTATTTTATTCTTTTTTTTAAAGTTCTGATGGTTCACATTATAAGATAAATAATCTAATCTAACGGTCGATATTGAACTGTCATTAAAGGCAAAATGGTCATTTTACTCTCTTTGGTCTATGTAGATTTTTTTTGGATGGTAAAGATTATTTTTTAGTCATTTGGTCTATATGAGATTTAAGTCCATGTATCAATCCTGCTTCTCAAGTCTTATGCTCGTGCATCATCAAAGAAGTTGCGCATGAATGGATTCTTCATGTTTGTCTAGGATATCAGAGATCTGGTGGTAGTTGCTTAAGCGAATGCAAAGCATCTCTAGAAAGTGAGTACTTGAAGAGCTTGCAAAATAGATAGTCCTCAGGGACTCCATTGGCCTTAATAGCAAAAACTATATCCTCAAATCGCTCCAGATGATCCATAAGGTGTTGATGTCGCATTCCATGGTAGGGTGTCTGCGCAACAAGTGCAAAGAAGGGCAGTCTGATCTCAAAATCATTCCTCTGGAAAGCTGGAGGACGAATGGTAGATCTATTAGCAAAGAAATGGTCTCGGTGATTGTAGTCTGTCAGTGTCCATTGAGCAGCTTTGGCGGCAGCTTCAGGTTAAGCTACTGCAGCGTCTGCTTCTGGTTCGGGGATCACAACTCCCTGTTCGTCAATCTTCTTACATGTTGCATTACGCAGATGACCTTCAAAGTCATACATGTCTCCTCTATCATCTTGAACCACAAATAGAGTCGCAACCATCTTCTTGGAGTTACTGTCGATCGATGTTGATGAGCGAGTGTCGATCGGCGGTCGAGTGATGATGTCGATCGATGCTAGTCGTGCCTGCTTGCGGACTGAACGTTCGATTGCAATGGGTTTTGAGAAGAGTAATTCCTTGTTCTTTTGCCTTCCGCTACTGCTGGGCATTCACCTGAAAGACAAAAAAAAATTATCAGTAACTTGCAATAAAAGAAAAAGCCTAGACTAAACCCTACAAAATAAATCTAATGGCGATCCTTGCTGCCCGGCAACAGCGCAAATTTGACAGCGTACGAGTTAAGGTTTAGAATTAACCATACAATCTATCAAATTAACCCTATAAACTACTCTTGCCAAGAGAGGTCAAATTGTAGTACTTAGGGATCGAATCTACAGAGAGCGAGGGAACACAATAGTTTATGAGTTCTTAAAGTTAAGTTAGGCAAGCTATAAATATGAGGTTTGTAATGAGGGTTTTATTGCAAAAAGGAAATTGTCTAAATAAGTTAACTGATTCAAACAAGAAAAATATATATCTAGGATTTCAGGCAACTGAATTACAATGGATATGATGCAAGAAATTATGAATATGCAAGGACCTTAATCACAATCCGACCCCCTCTCGTTCTAACTCTCTTATGCGAACAGAGGAGTCGACCTTTAATCGATGACTAAGGCCTAGTGTCGATCGATGGTTATCAGTCAGGAAGTTCGTCCGCTTGGTTAATTAACCAGCTCTCGCATGTATCTAACAACCTAACTGAATGGAATCAATTCAGGCACATAACCTACTCTCGTTGTTGTCTATGTCCTAGGTTCATGGATCTAGTTAGCTACTCTAGAACACAAGCATTAAACACAATTCCAAAGATGGATATCTCCTCATCCTAGCAATAATATTTTCGGGCTAATTCATCAATACCATAATGAATCATAAATCTAACAAGAGCATTACTCAGACATAATCATAGAAAGCATGATAAACTGAATAATAAAATGCATAGAATAGATAATGGGGTTCCAATACAAATCTCTGAAGGATTTCAAATATTCTCCCCAAAAAATACTAAGAAAAGCTCTAAATAATATTATGCTATAAAATCTCTTTATGTGTTTTGTCTTTTTGCCTAAAAAATGGCAAGACCTTTATAAAATAGGTGAAAACTCGTCCATGGGCATTCTTGTAAATTATCTTGACTTGGGCTTGAAGTCGGCCAATTGCTCTACGAGTAGACTGTCGATCGACAACAAGTGCGCACCTTTGATCGATGGTCAGGCTCGACCTCGACTCTGACTTAGCTGCTTGTGAACAATTACTATATATCTTCTCTGAATGCTCTACCAAGCTCTATTATCTCCATAATGCTCCAAAACGTACCTTGACCTGAAAAGACTCTAAAATACAGTCCAGACATACATAGCATACTCCAAATAGGGTTCAAATGATAGTCTTAAACTAGTAAATAACAAGGTATATCAATGATCAAGAAAGAACATTCTCTCGCTCCTAATATGCTGTGGATTCTTCTAGTACCAAAGCCTCAACAAATTGATAAAAGCATCCATATGCTACATATAAAACAATACAAGTCAGACAGTTTTTAACAATTCTCAAACAACTTGCCACTAAGTCTCTCAGACGACGTACCACTAAGTCTTATAGAAGACTTACCTGTAAGTCTTCTGGAAAGTCTTCACTAGAAAACTTTACAGACGACTTTCATATAAGTCGTTTGTGATGTCTTCTAAAGAAGACTTACGAGAAGACTTACATGTTAGTCTTCTGAGAGACTTATTGGTAAGTCGTCTGAGAATTTAAAGTGAATTAGTTTAAAAATTTTACTGAGTCAATGAGCCATGATAGAGGACGTGATACCACAAACTTGGAGAACCAGGTGTTCTATAATAACTGCAAACAAAAGAAGTAGATCATGTTTTTTGTAGAGTAATGCAAGTTTCTGTGGGAAATTAGCACTTACGGATCAAGTTTCAGCCATTCAACGAGCACCTTCGTCTTCTTCTTGTCAACGGGTGCAAAAGGATCATAGCCTGGGCCAACCTTGGTGTTTGGAGTGATCAATTTGGCTGTGTTGCTTCCCTGAAAAGGAAATTGCTGTGAGGTAGCAAGTTTCCTTGCCCGATCACTCTTTCCCCAGGCAACTACCATAGCAAAATCCTTCTTTGTCTGCCTTCTAGTTTCCCCTTGATGTACATCTGAAATCGTGGGTACTCGTTCGTCCAATAGAACAACGCTGGGTTCAACACTCTGTTCAAGAGCTTTCTCCTCTGTCACTTTTACTATCAGAAGACTCAGCTCTTTCGAGGAACTTGGTTCTGTGGACCCACTCGGTTCTTGGGCGTCGTCATTCTGTCCT
>CAJHQP010010675.1:0-17802 GCA_905132765.1 Moricandia arvensis
GATAGAGGCAGAGAAGATAGTGTGGTGTGAAGGATCTTGTGCAACGAGTATGGAGAAGGCTGTGGACAGCTTATGAGTGTGCAAGAGACTGAGGAACATCAATGAGAAGTCTAAGGAAGACCTGGGGAAGCTTTGGTGAGAAGAAGGGATCAAATGGTCAAGTTGAGGATGAGGTGCACGGATTGTAAGGCCTGTACGGCCTGTACGGATCCGTACAGACTAGACTCGACCCAAAACCAACATTACTCGACCATTTGAGCATAAAAGATGTTTTAAGTCTTGTGCAAAGTTAGGGATCAATGTGTACGGACCAGCTTGATGTTCCTGGCCGTACAACCCTAAAATGCACAAGACTTGGTTCCCAAGTCTTAAGAAGGTTTATTATGGTGAGCAAAGACTTGGGATCCGTGGGAGGCTTAGGCAAGGAGAAAGATGCTCAGAATATACCTTAGGCGAAAAGGAAGAGCTGTCTACTTTCCAGAAAGGAAGAACCTTATCCAAAAGGTTATCCTCTCGTCCAAAAGCAAAGGAAGGGCAGCTTGTGACAGCCTGTCCAAGCATGTGAGCATTCTGAGCCACACAATTCAAACCAGGCGCCCAAATACTTGTTGACTCCACATGCTTAGTCTCCTTAGGTTTAAACTTGTATCCAGCACTCATCTCTCTATAAAAAGACCCCTTGGGCGAATTGTAATCTTCAAGGGAGTAAGGGGGAAAACCCCTCTCCACTTCCAGAAATAAAAGCTTGTAGTTCTTGGATCGAATCCTTCTTAAGTCTCTCTCTTTCTTAGTCTCTTTAATCTCTCTAAGTCTCTCATACTCTCTGATTCAAGTTCATACAAGTAAACCAGAACCCTTTCTCTTCATCATCTCGTGTTCATCATTGCCTTAAAGGCTTGTTCATCACACACAAACCCAGATCCACATACTCTGGTGAAAATCCAACACTCTCGTGGTACTTTGTACCCATCCTCCAATGGCATATTTGCTATCTTCCCACCAAGTTTACCTGCATCTCTCAAAAGATCAAGGGTGTATTTTCTTTGGGACATGAACAAGCCTTCCTTGGACCTACATATCTCAATTCCAAGGAAGTATTTCATCTCCCCTAAGTCTTTAATTTCAAACACAGATTTTAGATAGTCTTTAGTATCTTGTATACCTGCTTTGTCACTTCCGGTTATGATGATGTCATCAACATAGACCAGAAGGACAATGATACCTGAGTTTGTGATGAGGGTGAAAAGAGTGTGATCAAGCTCAGACTTCCTGAAGCCTTGCCCATTCAGAGTGGTGCTAAGCTTGTTGTACCAGGCTCTAGGCGACTGCTTTAGACCATAGATAGCTTTCTTCAACCTCAGCACATTTCCCGGTTTCACAAGACTCTCAAGACCTGGTGGAGGCTTCATGTAGACTTCATCATCAAGTTCTCCTTGAAGAAAGGCATTCTTGACATCCATTTGCCAAAGATCCCACTTCAGGTTGGTTGCCACTGAAAGAACAATCCGAATAGTGTGAAGCTTCGCAACTGGAGCAAAAATGTCAAGATAGTCTTCTCCATATGTTTGAGTGAACCCTCTAGCCACTAGCCTTGTCTTCCTTCTCTCTATCTTCCCATTTGGTAAGAACTTGATGGTGAATATCCACATACCGGTAACTGCTTTCTTCCCTTTAGGCAGTTCACTTTCATACCATGTCTCGTTCTTGATCATGGCATTAGCCTCATCCGCAACTGAGGCTCTCCATTTTTCATCCTTCATAGCTTCTTCATATGATCTTGGCACTTGGCTTTCATCCAAGCCAGTTATAAACGCACAATGCTCTTTTGGAAGCTTGGCAAAAGAACATACCACCTGACTCGGATGAGCTACTGCTTGGGCATTGTAGTACACCCGAGTGTTAACCCAGTTTGAAGGGTATTTCCTTAATCTCATACTTCTCCTCAGAGGTGGAGCTTCTTCCACTGGTTCCTCATGACCTTCTTCTTCAGGTCCATTGACTTCTTCAATACCTTCTTCACTTGCTGCCTCACCTTGATCATGATCTCCTAAGTAATCCTCATTTTGATCTACTTCGGCCTCAGGTCCATTTCCCCCTTCATGATCATGGTGAGTTTGATCTTCAGCTTCATGAGTGTTAGGCCTTTCTTGCCTACTCTGATCCTGGGTTGTATTGATCCCAAGACCTTCAAGAATGATCCTAAGGCTTGCTGCCTTATCAGATACTTGGGATAGATCCTTCAAATCATCCCAACTCTTCTCCTCATAGTAACCTCTTGACTCCACAAATTTCACATCCCTGGACACCAGAACTCGCCTTGTCTTTGGATCAAAACACTTGTAGCCCTTCTGAGTTGTAGAGTACCCAATGCACATTGCCCTTGTGCTCTTTGGTTCCAGTTTGTTCCTCAATTCCCCGGGAACCAGAACAAAGCATAGACATCCAAACACCTTTAGATGACTTAAGGCCGGCTTCTCCTTGTTCATGATGTGGGCACAAAACTGAGCCTCACAAGGATAGCTTGATGGAACCAAACTGCTGGTCGTATAACTCTTTCAGCTTGGTCAGATGATGGACTTGAAGGGGACTTGCGGATTGCTGGATTGATTGAATCTCTCAACCTGGTGGTTTGATGGAATGAAGTGATTGACTCTCTCAACCTATGATGAATAAAGCTATCTGACTCTCTCAAACAACCTAATTCACAGAACTAAAGAAAACAAAGCGCTTCTCACAACTCTGGTTTCTAAAGAACAAATCAATTCAAAGAGAAACTTTGAAAGGAAAAACAATACTTCTGGTATAAACTTAGATGAAAGACGTGCTCTACAAATGGTGATACTAATGAGCTTATATAATGCTCAGAATAAAAGAATTAAGACAGAAATCTTGCAGAATTAAGAAACTAGCCGTTTGGAGTAGTTTGGGGGATTTGGCTGAATGGGTGGGACTGCTTGAGTCTTGATAGCTTGGGCATGAAATTATGACGTCTAGGAATGTCCTGGTTCACTGAATGTGTCTTCAAATCTCCACAGAATAAAAGAAAGAGCCGTTGGAGATCTTTGACAGAAATACTGCTTGAAGCCAAATAAGGTAAACTTCTCCATATTCTTCTCCTCTTGATTTTTGCGATGTGAATGCTCTCATTATGTCTTCAAGCTCCTCTGGTAATAATAAAATGTCTCCTGGTCGCCATATCTTGGTTTGGTAATGATCAAACCAAATAATCTTCCAACTTTCCATATTTAGCTCCGGTTTGATTTGATTGTATTCTCCAAGGATCCGCCTGATCCAGTGTGTGCTGGTGCTTCTTAAAGGGTTGTGGAGTGCTTCTAGAAGTTTCACAAAGTCTCCTGGACGCCAGCATTGAGTTTGACATATTATATGCTCTTGATCTTCAAAATAAGGCAAGTCGGTCCACCTTTGACTTGAAAATGGCATATCTTCTAAACCATTAATCCTTTTGATATGAAACCAATTCTCCGCGTGCTCTTGTTGAGTGTAGAATCCATCAAAAGTAGTTTCATGAATAAATTCCTCCTGGTTTGGAAGATATGGCGTTTTGATTGCACATATGTCATGACAGGCTTCTTTAGATATTCTCAGCTTCATGTTCTTCACTGGTTTTCTCCTGATTTCTTTCTCCATGGTTGATGCTGATTTGATGTCCTCATCATACCCTCCCTCTTGAAGAAGTTTCGACCTCGAAACTATATCTCCTGTACCAAGAGAAAGCAAGTTAGCTTTCATCCTTTTTTGGGAGTTTAGGGTCTTACCTTGATATGTTTTAGGTGTGGTTATGCGTGGGGCATCTGGGGGTTCTCCTTTGAGTAAGTAAGATAGGATTGCTCCTCTGCTTTGCTCTGGTTTTGGATGTGGTGGTTCTTCTCTCCAGTCTTTGGGTACTCCAATGGTTCCTGTTTTTGTCTTGACACTTAAGGGAAAGAGCAAGTGTATTATATCTGAACTGGAATCAATAAAAACTGAATACTTGAAAGTATGCCTAGTTAAGATATTATTCCAGTAATCAACACGTTCATATTTATCACTTACTAGATTACCAAGTACCATCTCTGGGTTGAGGGCAGTGATTGGTGTTGGTCGAGATTTGATAATCACATTGGTTTGGATTGTGTCTACTTCTGGGCATTGCTCCTCAAAGTTTTCCTCATTTCCTGCACCAACATCCCTTGGCAAAGACAAGTGTATTACACTAGAAATAGACATTTCAGGGACTAGCTGAACAAGTTTATTTTTAAATGCATTTATTTCTGGTGTTGCTAAGTGGAAAGTCTCTACTGATCTAGTTGGACAAGCTACAGCATAATGACCCTTTTTGTGGCATCTATAACAGATTATGCTAGCTATCTTTGAAAGTACAGAAGACTTACATTGCTTTAACTCCTGCTTTGGATATTGCTTGTGCTTTTTGGTTTGTTGTTCTGACTTGGTTTGAACTTTCTTTGTTGGAGCTGTAGGCCTCACCTCTGTCTTCTTCTTAGGTAGCTGTAAAGCTCCTTTAAACCACAGAAAAGTTGCTTGAGGCTTGATCATATGTAGAGAACTCATATTTGAATTCTGCTTCTCTTGAGTTCCTTTTTTTGGTACTGCCTTTGGTTGCACACGTTGTTCCTCTGGTTTCTTCTTGGTGATACAACTTCCCTATCGTTTCTTTTGCTGCTGGAGGTGTTGCACGTGATCTCCCTTGAGTTAGGACCACACATTTTCTTTGGCTTAATCTTTGAAGTTGGCATGGGTGCTAGAATCAATATCCTTGGCTTAGGAAATACATCAGGGCGCCTGAAATGATATTCCTTGTTGCTCTCAGCTCCTGTCACAAACTCCTCACGTAGTAGCTCCTTCATTTTTGTCCAGGAAGCGTCATGATCATACCACCAATATGCATACTCAGTTAGAGTATCCTCAGCAATTAGTGGTTTCTCCTCCTCTTTAACTTGGTGAAGTTGAAACCAATGCTCCAACTCTTTCTCCCACCTCAGGTAAGCTTCTGGTCCTTCGTGAGGGCCTGCATATTTGATGTATCTTGGCTCAGACTCTCCATCACTTATTACAACCTCATTTAACGTTTCTTCTACAGCAAAATCCTGCTCACATGCTGCCCCATCTTCAAGGTTTGCTTCAGAGTAGTGTGAACTGATTTGGGAATCAGTTTCATCCTGGTATTCCTCCTCATGATCAAAGTATGGTATTTCACACCATGGCCTCTCTTCCACGTATGACTTCTCATGTTCAGAGTTATAATAAAAGCTATATTCTGGATAAGCCTTTTCTGATTCATTCTCTGCCTCTCCATTGAAATAATCCTCTGTTTCTACTTCATGAGATTCCTCTTCATGATGGTGTTCATCTAGACTGATCTGGGATTCAGTTTCTTGATCCACTTCTTCTCTGGACCAATCTATGGAGCTGGTCTTGTCTTGATAATTGTCTGGTGGTTCTGGTTCAAGCTCTCCACGATCTGGATCATCATCATAGTCACTGCTGGAACAATCATCTGTCCACTGATCATCATCATAACCACCATCTTCATCAGTTAAGAGCTGGTCTTCATGTTCCCAATCATGTTCACTTTCTTCTTCATCTCCCATTGTTCCTGAAATAACACAAACTCGTGGGTTATGTGTTCAATAGGTAGGGGTGAAATATAAGTGAAATAAAATAACAAGGAAAGCAATACTATATGCTTTGACAGAATTTAAATAAACTAAGATGAAATATTTTTCTTTTCCCCTTTTTTCTTTTTTTTATGAATGCAATCGAAATGATGAAGCAAATATGATGCAATATTCTTTTTTTATTTATATATGCAAGCAATATGGTATGCACGAAGTGATAATATTTATTGACTTTTCTTTGGATGCAAGTCGAAATTAATAGCAAAAGGAAAGTCAAGTAATGCAATAAATCAGACAAAATACTATGGTTTTCTTTTTGGTATGCAGATATACTAGAAAAGGAAATATGACTAGGAACTAAATGCAAACAGATTCTTTTGGTTTTCAAATTGTTTCTAAAGATCAAACACTACTAACTTCTTCTTTTTCGTTTTTCTAAAGTAATAAGAACACTCAGAACACAAAAATGGCAGAAATCGAAAATTAAAGAGAAAATAACATTTTTTATCGTTTTTTTTATAAATGAAATAACAAAGCAAGAATAAAAGATAGAAACAACCTGATAGGAGCTTTTAAGCTCTGATACCAGATGATGTGGGCACAAAACTGAGCCTCACAAGGATAGCTTGATGGAACCAAACTGCTTGTCGTATAACTCTTTCAGCTTGGTCAGATGATGGACTTGAAGGGGACTTGCGGATTGCTGGATTGATTGAATCTCTCAACCTGGTGGTTTGATGGAATGAAGTGATTGACTCTCTCAACCTATGATGAATAAAGCTATCTGACTCTCTCAAACAACCTAATTCACAGAACTAAAGAAAACAAAGCGCTTCTCACAACTCTGGTTTCTAAAGAACAAATCAATTCAAAGAGAAACTTTGAAAGGAAAAACAATACTTCTGGTATAAACTTAGATGAAAGACGTGCTCTACAAATGGTGATACTAATGAGCTTATATAATGCTCAGAATAAAAGAATTAAGACATAAATTTTGCAGAATTAAGAAACTAGCCGTTTGGAGTAGTTTGGGGGATTTGGCTGAATGGGTGGGACTGCTTGAGTCTTGATAGCTTGGGCATGAAATTATGACGTCTAGGAATGTCCTGGTTCACTGAATGTGTCTTCAAATCTCCACAGAATAAAAGAAAGAGCCGTTGGAGATCTTTGACAGAAATACTGCTTGAAGCCAAATAAGGTAAACTTCTCCATATTCTTCTCCTCTTGATCTTTTGCGATGTGAATGCTCTCATTATGTCTTCAAGCTCCTCTGGTAATAATAAAATGTCTCCTGGTCGCCATATCTTGGTTTGGTAATGATCAAACCAAATAATCTTCCAACTTTCCATATTTAGCTCCGGTTTGATTTGATTGTATTCTCCAAGGATCCGCCTGATCCAGTGTGTGCTGGTGCTTCTTAAAGGGTTGTGGAGTGCTTCTAGAAGTTGCACAAAGTCTCCTGGACGCCAGCATTGAGTTTGACATATTATATGCTCTTGATCTTCAAAATAAGGCAAGTCGGTCCACCTTTGACTTGAAAATGGCATATCTTCTAAGCCATTAATCCTTTTGATATGAAACCAATTCTCCGCGTGCTCTTGTTGAGTGTAGAATCCATCAAAAGTAGTTTCATGAATAAATTCCTCCTGGTTTGGAAGATATGGCGTTTTGATTGCACATATGTCATGACAGGCTTCTTTAGATATTCTCAGCTTCATGTTCTTCACTGGTTTTCTCCTGATTTCTTTCTCCATGGTTGATGCTGATTTGATGTCCTCATCAGTTCAGAACTTCAAACGGTGCCTTGTCATCTAGAACTTTGGTAGGTGTTCTGTTGATCAAGTAGCAAGCAGTCATCACCGCATCACTCCAAAACCTTTTGGGGACATTGGACTGGAACATGATCGACCGAGCCACCTCCATAAGATGTCTATTCTTCCTCTCAGCCACTCCATTTTGTTGTGGCGTGTAAGGACAGCTTGTTTGGTGAAGGATCCCATGTTGAGCTAGGTGTTGCTTGAATGCAAGGCTTGTATACTCACCACCATTATCAGACCTGAAAATCTTAATCTTGGCATGGTAATGGTTAGTCACATAAGCCTGAAAATTTCTAAATGCATCAAGCACTCTATCCTTAGTTTGAATGAGAGTTATCCAGGTGTATTTCGATTTTTCATCAATGAATGTAACAAAGTATTTGTACTTTTCCCTAGATAAACAAGGAGCAGTCCACACATCTGAATGCACAAGATCAAAACACTTTTCATAAAGAGTTGTAGATTTTGGAAAAACTGCCTTACAATGTTTACCCAAGATACATGCTTCACATTCATTATTCTTATACATGACACCTGGTAACATTAAGCTTAAGGCTCTAACATGAGGATTACCTACTCTAGCATGCCACAATGCATCATTATTCAACACAGAAGTAGAACTAAACGAGTATTTAAAATCCGGACTAGGGATGGTGTCTTCAAGCATGTAAAGATCTCCTTTTGTTACTCCCTTTCCGATCAACTTATGGCTCTCAATATCCTGAAACTTCACATCATTAGGACTGAATATGACATTACAATGCAAATCAGTGGTGCATCTCTTTACAGACAACATATTAGATGTGAATTCAGGCATGTAAAAGGCTTTAGACTCCTTATCAAATAGGTTTAACTTGCCGATTCCTCTTATTGCTATCCTATCACCATTAGCAATCATTACATGACCATGAGCAGGTTCTTTGTCTTTTATCAACTTATCATCACTAATCATATGGTGAGAAGCTCCTGAATCAACAACAAGAGGCTTACTAGTTTTATGAGCATGATAGGAACTAGGCGATTCATTTTCTAAATGATCATGGTTCTTAGGCAACCTAGATGAAGCAACATGAGAGTCATTTTCAGTTGATAATTGATCAGGGATATTAAGCAAAGTATGAGCAGCATAGGAGTACCCTAGAGGGTTACCAGATACGTTACCATTCTCCTTGAGAGCTTTGATAAGGGCATCAATGTCGGACCTCCTGATTAGCTCATGGTCCATGCTCTTCAAGGGAGTGTGATGAGATGTCAAGGCCTTTCCTTCTCCTTCACGAGTGGTTGAACCAGCTCCGGATGAACCACCAGCTTCACTTGCTTCGGTTGAAAGGTGAGCTCGAGCATCCCGGTCCTTCATGAACTTGGCCGGCTTGATATGACGATGGAGTATCCAACATTGGCTCCTCTTATGACCCGGCTTCTTGCAGTGATCACAGTTGCCTCCAAACCTCCTTTCCTCACCTCCTCTTCTTTCATCAGGCCTGTACATAGCTTTGTTAGCTTGGACAGCCTCAGCTTGATTGGCCAGGGACAGATCTCCCTTACCACCGGACAACCCCAAGGACCCTTCCTCTTTCTGGATCTGAGCACACACTTCCTCCAAAGTTGGAAGCTTTGGTGATCTGAGTATGTGCTTAATCAGATCGTTGAAGGCCGGATTCAGAGTCAACATTAACCCAAACACCTGATCTTGTTCACGCCTCTCCATGAGAGTATCTTGATCTGTTGTGTTGGGTCTAAGCATTTTCAGTTCAGACCAGAGTGCCCTGAACTTACCCAAGTGTTTGGTAAACTCAACTTCTTCTTGAACAAGAGTGTTTATGGCTCTCTTGAGCTCAAACACTCGGCTCAGATTGGAAGTGTTACCATAGATCTTCTGGAGAGTCTCCCACAGGTCCTTTGGAGTCTCGCAGTAGCTGTAAGCTTCTAGGATGGGTGGATCTAGAGAACCTTGAATCATGGTTTGCACCATCATGTCATCTTGAATCCACTTCTGTTGAGCAGCTAAAGCAGCCTCCTTTGCACCTTCTTCCTCACTAGCAACTAATTTTGGAGCTTCATCAGTGATATGACTCCACAAACCCTTGCTCCCAACCGCAGTCTTCACAAGGCGAGACCACAACAGGTAGTTTCCACCACCTTTAAGAGTAACCGGAACCGCTAACATCACCTTGCTTCCTTCCATCTTCTAAACGAACTTCAAAAACCCAGAAAGCTTGAACCTTTGAACTCGAGATGAAGCTGAAGAAAGTAGATCTAAACACCAGGATGTAACGAACCTGGCTCTGATACCATGATATTTTGAGAGAAAGAAAGTAGAGTAACCGAGAGTAACCGAGAGTATGAGAGAAAGAGTGAAAGATTGAGAGATTAGAAGAGAGTTTGCTCGATGTTCATGATGAACTCAAGAGAGAGTAGAGAGAACCACAAGAGAAAGAAATGATTTGCTTGATTAATTATTCAGAGAGGAGATACAAATATATAGACAGAGATTTAGGGTTACAACGGATACAAAAGCAAAGGCTATGGAGTGGGAGACGTGGCCGGTCAAGGGAAGAGGCACGCCTGGTTTGAACGAGTGGATGAGGGTGCGAGATGCTTTTGGCATCTTGACCAGATGCCTTCTCCTTTCCAGCCTTGGACAGGCTGTCTTGGTCAAGCTTGACCCCTTATCCGCGAGACACTTCTTTACCGAGTTACCAGCAAGTTAACCTTCTTCCTTTTCACCCACCAAGGTTATCTTCTTCGTTCTGCCTTGTGACCCAAGTTTCTGCCATGGATGTACGGACCATGAGTTGTACGGACCATGAGTTGTACGGATCCGTACAACTTGACCCGGAATTTGCACAAGACCAAAATGTGATTTGGTCAAGTTTAAAGTCATTTGGGTCGAGTGGTCCGTACGGTCGGCCGTACAGTCCGTACCGTCCGTACACTTGACCCGGGATTTGCATAACCTTCCCTTTGATCCCAAAATCCATCCTAAACCCTTTAAACCTCCTCTCTTTATTACCTCAGATCAACAGAGACCGGGATGCAAGAGCTCAGTTTACAAGTGGCATGGTGAACCAAGACCAACCAGTAAGTACCTCAAACGGCCAGACTGAAGGAGCCAAAGCTCTCACCACCCATGGCACCCTGAAGAGCAATGATGATGGTCTAGTAAGGAGATCCAAACTAGACCTTCTCATCAAAGCCTTCAAAGAGTACTCTGGTATGGCAGTAAGTAGCCACTTAGAAATGCCTAGGGTATCTACTATTGTTGGAACCTCTCTTGCTGCATCTAGAATTCAAAACATAGATAGTGTTTCTCTTGCTGCATCCTCATTGCCTAAACCGTTAGTCATTGATTCTGGTGCATCTCATCATATGATAAGTGACACTAGATTGATTAAAGACATAGAACCGGCTTTAGGTCATGTTATGATAGCAAATGAAGATAGAATACCTATCAAAGGAATTGGAAACTTGCACTTATTTGAAAAGTATTCTAAAGCTTTCTTCATGCCTAAATTCACATCCAACTTGCTTTCTGTAAAAAGAGCCACTACTGATCTAAATTGCAAGGTTACTTTTAAGCCTAATGATGTGATTTTCAGGATATTTAAGAGCAGTAAGTTTAAATTGCGCATTTAGTTCTGTTCCAGTTTTGAATAATGATGCATTGTGGCATGGTAGACTAGGTCATCCACATGGTAGAGCTTTGAACTTGATATTTCCTAGTGTTTCGTTTAAAAAAATGATTGTGAAGCTTGTTTTTGGGTAAACATTGCAAATCAGTCTTTCCAAGGTCTAGAACCATTTATGAGAACTGCTTTGATTTAGTGCATTCTGATGTGTGGACTGCCCCTTGCTTATCTAGAGAGAATCAAAAGTATTATGTCACCTTCATTAAAGAAAAATCGAAATATACTTGGATTACCCTGATTAAGTCTAAGGATAGAGTCTTAGAGGCATTTAAAAAAATTCAATCATATATTGCTAACAACTATAATGCGAAGCTCAAAATTTTTAGATCAGATAATGGAGGGGAGTATACCAGCATTGCGTTCAAAGATCATCTAGCCAAGCAAGGAATCATCCATCAAACTAGTTGCCCTACACTCCTCAACAGAATGGTGTAGCTGAAAGGAAGAACCGTCACCTTATGGAGGTAGCAAGGTCGATCATGTTCCATAGACATGTCCCAAAGAGGTTTTGGAGTGATGCAGTCATCTCAGCTTGCTACCTAATCAACCGTACCCCTACAAGAATCCTGAAAGATTTCTCTCCTTTTGAGGTCCTCAACAAGATAAAGCCATCTCTAGACCATCTTAGAGTGTTTGGGTGTCTTTGCTATGTTCTGGTTCCGGGAGAGATGAGGAACAAGCTGGAGCCAAGGAGTTCCAAAGCCATGTTTATTGGGTACTCAACTACTCAGAAGGGGTACAAATGCTATGATCCGTTGACAAGGAAGGTCTCAGTGTCTAGAGATGTGAATTTTGTAGAAGGGAGAGGGTACTATGAAGATAGCAAGTGGGATGACCTCAAAGATCTATCTCAAGACCCTACGGACCGTGCTACAAACCTACGGATAATCCTAGAGAGCTTGGGTATCAACATGTCCCAGGATCAGGAACCTAGCCAACATCAACCAGCACCAACTCAAGAGCCCACTACTACTGATGATACCCGAGTTGATCATGAGGGGGGCAATGAAGAAGATCTTGACCAGCACCAGGAAAGTTCAGTTCAAGATTCAACTCACCATGATCAAGCCGGCATCAACAAGAAGAGCAACAACATAGTAGTGGAGAAGAATCAGAAGCCACTGCTCCAGAACCACAAGTTCAAACCGAGGCTCAACCCCTAAGAAGAAGTACCAGAACCAGGCACCATCCATCTCATTGGAAAAATACAGGGGTCTACTTCAATGCTGAAACTGTGGCAAGTCCTATTGGAGGTACATGCTCATTGGCGTGCTATCCAACTGAACATCAGGTATTCATAGGAGTACTTGATGGAGAAGATATGCCGAGTAGTTTTGAAGAGGCAATGAAGCACAAAGTATGGAGAGATTCAGTGGGCAGTGAAAGGGATGCAATGATCAAGAATGGAACCTGGTTTGAAGCTGAGTTACCAAGAGGGAAGAAAGCTGTCACAAGCAAATGGATCTTTACAATCAAGTACAATGCGGATGGCACTATTGAGAGACACAAGACTAGACTGGTGGCTAGAGGATTCACCCAAACATATGGTGAAGACTACCTGTACACTTTTGCACCAGTAGCCAAATGTGAAAATAGAGAGATTTAGTGTCTGGTTTGTGTAGAGAAAATGAAGAACAGCAAGAACATGAGAGAGAGAGAGAGGGATTTCGCCCAGAATAAGAGAGAGAGAGAGGAAATCTATTTCCTTAACTTAATAATGTTCCTGGTTACATGCTTTAAATAGACAGATACTCAGATACAAGTTGACAAGAAAATATAATAAACAAAGGAGAGAGAACAAGACAAAGGGCTCTTGCAGCTAAAGTGAAAGTGACTGCTCATAACTGGTCCCCAATTGATTCTCTGCCTCATCAGACCTTATCAGACCTCATCAGACCTCATCAGACCTTATCAGACCTCATCAGACCTGTGACTTCTTCCTTTCAACGTCTCTCTTTGTTTCTGGTCAAGGCAAGTTGTGCTCCAGACTATTTGAATATGTTTCTGGTCAAGTTCCCTCTATTTCTTGCCTTGCACTCTACGTTAGGTCAGAGACTGTACGGACCACACAGTTTTGATTCATCCAAATGTCTCTTGTGATCTCTTCACATTGTTTATATCTTCATGTCAACACATAACTCCATCATATTTGTTCTTCATCTCAACACTCCCCCTCAAGCTTGATCTTAGGTACTGGTCAAGCTTGGAACCATGAAGAACTTCCCTCATTAAAACCTTAATGTGCAAAACCCAGTGCGAAAAAGCACACCAAGGAAAAAAAGAGTAGAAGCCTTCATGATAGGAAAGTCAATGAGATGTGAGGTCTATGAGTCCCAACTTAGAGTGGATGAACTCACAGACTTTTGTGCTTGCTGCCTTTGTGAAGATGTCAGCTAGCTGGTCTTCACTTCTAGTGTAGCAAGGTAGGATGACTTGTTGCTCCACAGCTTGTCTCACTTTATGGCAGTCTACTTCTATATGCTTTGTCCTCTCATGAAACACTGAGTTTGAAGCTATGTGTATGGCGGCCTGGTTATCACAGTGCATGGTGATTGGAGTTGTTGTCTCAATGCCCAAATCCCTCAGTAGGTTCTTGATCCATATGAGTTCACTAGTGAGCTTCCTCATAGCTCTATACTCTGCCTCAGCACTAGAACATGACACCACCTTCTGCTTCTTACTCTTCCATGTTACCAAGTTGCCTCCAATGAATGTACAATACCCAGTGGTTGATCTCCTATCAACTCTATCTCCTGCCCAATCAGCATCACAGTATCCTACAACCTCAGTGCTTCCATTGCAACCCATCCAAATTCCTTGACCAGGAGCTTCTCTTAGATACCTCATGATCCTCTCTACTATATTCCAGTGATGAAATTTAGGAGCTTGCATGTGCTGACTGGCTTGGTTCACAGCAAAACAAATGTCAGGTCTTGTTATGGTCAGATAAATGAGCTTCCCAACCATTCTTCTATACTTCTTGACATCCTTAAATGGAGTGTTCTCAAACTCCCCCTCTCGCAGCACTTTGTAGCCATCTTCAAGAGGAGTCTTTGCTGCTCTTCCCCCAAGGTTTCCTGCCTCTCTCAACAGATCCATTGCATACTTCCTTTGTGTGAGAATAGACAGATTCTGGTGTGTGAGTGATGTAGAAACAGAGTGTGGTCGAAATTATAGAGAAGAGACTGATGAGAGTAAAGGAGAATCAAGGAGAATGCTGCTGGAGAACTAAGAGATTAAGAGAGTATTAGTGAGTATCTGAGAGAGATTAAGTGAGAGTGAGAATCACAGAGAGTATGGACGAGATTAAGAGAGTAAAGAGTGTGGGGAGAGTGAAGTAACAAGAGAATATTGAAGAGAGAGAGAACTCCCCTCTGCCTTAGAGGTTTCACAATACACATGGGGTGGCTATATAGCCAGATTACAAATTGCAAGAGAATAAATAAATGTTAAAGTACAAATCTACTAAACAAATATTATTGTAGGGTTTCTGATGAAGCCAGGAGGATGCAGCCAAGGTGAATCTCGACCAGAGGGAGTAGATAGTGACAGGAGAGAGATGGGCACAGTCTGGTTGAGTGAAAGTGACAGGTCCAAGCTGCTTTCTTCTTAGGCAGAACATGTGACTTTTATTCTTAATTAAATCTCCACTTGCCTCAGCTCTCTTCAACGGTCTGATGCTCCATTTAAACTTCAAATATGCCTCAGAATATTAATCTGGACGAGTTCCCACCTTCCTTGCCTTCCAAGTCACTCTAGGTTAAGTTTGGTTACTTGGAAGCCAAGACTGTACGGACTGCCTTGTGTAGCAAGGTTGTACAGACCAAACTCTTCTCAGGTATCTATTCTTCTCTTTGTTTTCTTTATCTCTCAGATCAATGGACCACACTCAGCCATGCTTCTTTCTTCTCCATTCTAATAATGACTTAGTTCACAAGACTGTATGAACCAGTCTCAACTTGGAGTATCCGGATCACTCCTTCTTCTTCTTCTTGTTTCTTTATTTCTTTGGATCATGAACCAGCTTCTTCTTTTGGTCATTCTCTTCTCTATCTCAACACTCCCCCTCAAGCTTGACCATAGGATATCCTTGGACAAGCTTGGAACCTTGAAGAAATCCCTCATTAAAACCTTAGTATGCAAAACCCAATGGGACAAAAACATACTAAGGAAAAAGAGTAGAAATCCCCAAGGCCTAGGGATTGGCCAGTGAGCCTTTGTGCCTTAGACCAGTGTGGTTAGACACAAAGAGCTCTGGATCACGGCTCTTTCTTGTGCTGCTAGGGTGAACTCCACCCCTTGCACACATCAACAACTCGGAACTCATCTCTTGGCCGGTTTGGTATCTCCCCTATCTTCTGACTACTCGCTATTCTGATGGGGTTAAGGACCTCCAGCTTCTACTCAAGAGAGCTCCAACAATGTTAGTCATGATGGGGAGTGAACTCCACTTGAATCCCCCACTTGGTAGACCAATTTGGATCATGAACTCCATCACCCGCAACTGATCTCTAGACAGCAGAACGCCTGCAACTTGTAACTGGTGTAACTTCCAAACCGTAACTCTTTTTAGACTGATTCCAATTCGCCGCGTGCCCTTGATGAGTGTAGAACGTAGGGAAATTAGTTTCATGGTCAAATTTTTCATGCTGAGGAAGTTATCCTCCTTTTCTTGAGACATGCCAGTGTGAACTCCATCACTAGCATTCTTCTTCTTCTTCTTTGATCTGAGTGAACTCCACTTCTGATCTTCTGGTGAGGCTATGGACGTCTTGAACCTTCAAAATACTCACCAATACCCCTCCTCAAGCTTGATCCAGAGAGTATAGGTGATGGACCAAGCGTGAAAGGTGAGCAAAGATGAGTATTGGACCAGGAGCTCAACACCTAACCAGGCTGCGCTTCTTCACCCGATCCACCTTTGGTTTCTGCTCCAATGCCTTACACCACACTTCTTCTTGCGTGTCTCATGAACCAGAATCTCAACACCTAACCAGGCTGCGCTTCTTAAACCGGTTTCACACACAAAACATCTCTCCATGGCCAGGAATATACAGACTCTGTAGGCTCTGAACTCATGGGCCTTTTTCTCCATGGACAGGAATATGCATCTTGTGCAGGCTCTGAACAACATGGGCAAAGTCTTCTTCTTTGTCTTGATTTGATGATGGACAGAGACAACACTTCTGTACCTGAAACATCACTCAAACTCCAGCAAGAATCAGACCACACACACTAGGATCAGACCTTGGTAACTTACCAATCCTGATCCCAATGCTTTAAGAAAATGCAACGGACAGAATCTAAACAACTCATTCAGTTCAAATCCATGCAACCAATTCACTAAATGCTCAGGTATGATAACTCATCAATTACAAGGCATCTAGGCTCAATTTATCACACATATGACAATAGCAGAATGCAATGACAATTTATGACAGTAGCATAGACTAGACAACTCATCTAATCA
Organism: Moricandia arvensis; assembly: GCA_905132765.1. Lineage (NCBI taxonomy): Eukaryota > Viridiplantae > Streptophyta > Magnoliopsida > Brassicales > Brassicaceae > Moricandia > Moricandia arvensis. The sequence continues at coordinate 16,613 of CAJHQP010010675.1, forward strand.
AGCTACACAACTATGAATGCAACACATGGCCAGAAAACTCTCCTAGACCTTTAACAATGCAACAAGACAGACACTGAGACTAAGCAACTCACTTAGGCCAGAGACAACACAAAGAATTATCCTAGGACAGAAACTAGACATTACCATGCTAGCAAACTTAATCACTCCTAGAACAATACACACACAACTCTTTAGTATCATGGGACAGAAACTAGGTGCAATAACTCTAGTACCATTAAACTGTCCCAAAGATACTAAACACATACACAACACAACCAGAAATAATTTAAGCAATTAAACAGGCTCTTATTAGAGTTTAGGAGGTTAACTTACAACCAAGGAACCTGAGCTAGTTCCTTGAACCTCCATGGCTGTGAATCTCTTGAATTTGAAGGGTTGTGGTGTCGATTGACTGTCCAATACCTCCTCTTCTTGATTCTCTCCTTCTGGTCAAGGAGACACTTCAAACCCCTCCTGTTCTCTTGCTGGTCGTGGGTTTTGTTGGTCAGAAACAGAGCTTCAGCATGGCAGGCCAGAGAATGATTAGAACAGCTTAGCTTTAATGCTTCTTTAGTGACCTTTCTCCAAGAATGGTTTCTTCCATGGATTATCTTCAGCATGGACCAGATGAGGTGGTTTGGCTTCTTCTTTGGACTCCTTGAATCCACTGAAGTCGCCATTTCCTTTGAGCTCTCCATCTTAGAGAGTTTGGACCAGTGGACAATAGAATGTACCAACTGGTTTTGCAAGAAACATAGCTTGAAACTGAAAATTTGATGAAGCTTGCTGGACTGAGCTGAAGCTTTCTTGAGTTACAGAGACTTGTTTACTGTCCTATCTTGAGTTCTGGAGAGATTCTTCCCTCTTGGAAGACCTTTTGAACAGTGGATAAAGAGATGTAGCAGAAACTGTTTTGGAGACAGTTTTGAGAAGATGATGATTTGCGGAAGCTATGAAGGTTTCAGGAGCTTGGAAGCTCTGATACCATGTGAGAATAGAAGATTCTGGTGTGTGAGTGATGTAGAAACAGAGTGTGGTCGAAATTATAGAGAAGAGACTGATGAGAGTAAAGGAGAATCAAGGAGAATGCTGCTGGAGAACTAAGAGATTAAGAGAGTATTAGTGAGTATCTGAGAGAGATTAAGTGAGAGTGAGAATCACAGAGAGTATGGACGAGATTAAGAGAGTAA